>JAJJWW010016303.1:0-146228 GCA_023531295.1 Papaver armeniacum
TATATAAGGGCATATTGGTCATTGCGAATAATCGAAGATAAGGGGTAGCTTAGATTTACGTTTGGGTGACCTTTTTTGTCTTTTAGTATCGCTTCCTAATTCTTCGGAAAATGGGTCATTTGTCCAAAAAATTTTAAACACGGTTCAAATGGACGAGTAAAAAAATTTATGGAGTGAAATGGACAAAAAAAAAAATAACAGAGGATGAAAGCTAGTTCATCTGGCTTAAACTTAAAAAATAGCAAGGATGAAAGCTGGATGCATCTGTGTAAAATAAAAATAAGAAAAAAATATTTGAAAATGGACAAGATGCATTGGTTACATCCTGCCTATTTTTAAATTTTTGTCGAATTAAGCGATATCTAAATCATTGTCCTTTTCACATGAGAATTTTAATTTTGGTCTTTTTAACCAATTTTTGTGTAATTCTTGCCAGGATCGGTCCCTAAAAATGCCCGGGCTCTTTTCCTCTATATTTCTGATTTAGTGCTAATATAGAGGATCAACTCTTCACAGACTTCGCATTGCACCCATCCGATACATTACAATCTCTCTTGCTTTTTAGCTATAGCCAAAATGTCAATAGAGACAGCTTTGATAAATCCATGTGCAGACAATGACTATGTACATAGAAAAAGCAAGAGAGAAGTAATTGGGAAGTGAACCCAAGAAGAATTCCTTTCTTTGCGCAGAGTGTGGAAGTGGAAACTGCTGGTTTATTACCATTCTGGCTCTTTGGCTAAGGTGTGAGAGAAGGAAAAATACAAAAAAGTGGAAAAAACATGAGAAAAAAAGCCACACAAGCAGTTTAGCTGTTTATTTAGGAGAGAATAGGAGAGAATGAATGTCAAAAAGCGAGAAAAATTATAAATTGCTTCACGCGTGCAGGTGATAATCTTCAGTAAGGTAAGTGAACTTAACTTCCGATTATATAGTGGCATTTTGAAATGAGAATTACCATATTCGGTAGTATTTTAAGTTAATTAAACTTAGATTATATGGCCCCAAAGCGAGTTTTGAAAAAATCTTCAATTTTTCGAATTTTGGTACTACCATAATCGGTAGTAAGGTAAGTGAACTTAGCTTCCGATTATATAGTGGCATTTTGAAATGAGAATTACCATATTCGGTAGTATTCTAAGTTAATTAAACTTAGATTATATCTTTGGCCCCAAAAATAGGTTTTGAACAAAATTCTTCAATTTTCGGAATTTGGTACTACCATAATCGGTAGTAATTATGTTCATTATCTCCGATTGTGTTTAATTTTTGTACAAAAAAATTGAAATTTTGAATCTACCATAGAACCAAAATTCGAAAAAAAATTTTGCTAACAATAACTAAATGTACACTAACTACGAATTCATGTTTAATTTCCGATTATTGAAGGGCAATTTTGCCATTACGAAAAAAAGGATAAGAGGTGAACTCAATTTAGGTTTGGGTGACCCTATTTTGTTTTATTGTTGGCCCCTAATTCCCTTTTAGTGGCCCTAAATATGTTAGGATATAAAAAAGTATAAAATATAAAGAAGTCCTCAAAGATAGTATACCCGTTTAAGAATTAAGCTTATTATCCCCTGACGTTGACATTGTGGCCCAAGAAATACAGCATTTTTAGGGCGACCAAAAGAAAGAATTAAAAGGCGATTTTTTATTCCCAACCCATATACTGCAGATTAAGGGATGTCCAAAACGCGAGAATCGTTAATGCCCTTACACAATCGGAAGTTGTTTGTGCTAGATTATTATAAATCAATCGGAAGCTTAGTAGCGATATTATACTACCGATTAATATTGATTTTGTGCCAAACTGCATAAAGCTCTATAATAATCGGTAGGAATAATAACCTCACGAGACTGCGATTATAGTAGCTCCTAAATTCCCAAAATTGGTGATTTAGCGAGAAAGAAATTTGGGAACTTATTTGTATAATCGGAAGTCTTATTAACTACCGATTATTCTAGTTCCCAAATTCGAAAAAATTGACAAGTGCAAAAACAAAATTTGGGGCAATTTGTATAATCGGTAGGTTATTAACTCTGGAATTAATATAGTTCCCAAATTCGAAAAAAATGACATTCGCAAAAAACAAAATTTGGGGCATTGTATAATCGGAAGTTAAAATACTTCATTTGACTACCGATTATACGATTTGTGACAAAACACGGTAGTTGGAACTCTAAACTCTATATAAGGATTGTATCCTTTTACTCTCTATGGAACACAAATACCTTTAAACTCTCTCAACATCATCTTAAACATAATGGCCCAACCATTCATTAATCCTCCCCGGAGTTCACCATCGAAGAAGATTTATCTTTATGTAGGCGCTATGTTCAATTCTATAGAGACGAGGAGAAGAACGCGAGGCAGGAGGCATAATGAGTATGAGTTATTTGGGGAAAATTCACGAAAAATTCACGGCGACGACACCGTGTGAATCCCAAACAACCGTCACTCCGCTGATCTTTTACGTCCGAGTTAGTTCAATAAATGGACACGTCCAAGAATTCGTCCATTTAACTTATCTTGTGAATCAATATCGATTGAGGGGTGAAACCAATGAGTGAGGTTATAGAACGATCTCTCGGGAATGGCGGAGATGGAAAGATCAAGCTTCCGTTATGAAGCTCATTTTAGAATCCTTAGGGCGATCACAAAGATTTTATCCAGGTTTAGGACTCGTCCAACACGTCCTGACGCTAATCACAATACCTTGTAATAGAATTGAGGGGAGTTGATGTAAAATTATGATGATGTGTAGGTGATATTGTTATGAATTTCAAAATATTTATGAAAATCGGAAGTTTTAATTGTTGATCTAACTGGTCGCGATTATGCTCAACTGACTAGTTCGTTCAAAGAAACTAGCAGTGCCTCGAAAAACCATACACAATCGGTAGATAATACATATTGAGAAACCTCCGATTATACTACTCTAATGGCCGAGAACTCGGTGACAAACAACCTATAATCGGAAGTATATAACAATACATGTTTAGATTACGAATAATCGGGTGCTTTGTTCAAACATTTTACTCACAGGTGTAGGTAATAATTGTACTCAATTTGATGCGAGTCTTGTAAAAGTCGCATCAACGGCCATATTTTCAAAAAAGAGACGTTGGGACTCTCATCTATATAAGGAGGGTAAACTCTTCTTATTTATCGCACCAAACAACACATATATAACATTGTGTATTCTACAAATAGATTTTCCATCATCTACTCTTGTGAATTCATTCTATATCTCAACTTACAAGCATGGCAGCGTTTGACGCAGATGAAGATTTGGTCATTGTGAAAACATGGTATCGTGAAACAAGACGTGAAGATGTCATAGCAGGAAGGTTAACACCCGAAGTCTTTTGGCGAGGGTATATCCAATTTGTGCGAGTATGGAAATCCAAAGCAAAGATCACTCCAACAAGTTCATGATCGTTTCCGACTTGTCCAAAAAGGGGTAAATGATTACATAACGATACAAAAGAGGATGTTTAACACTAGCCACTTAAGCTTGTCGATCAACAATTTGTAAGTATAACGCTCGGGTGTTTAATCTTTCTTACTAAAACGAAGTTGACATTATTTTATGTTTGTTTATATAGGAGACACTCGCAAAAAGACAGTACTTAGTGGAAAAAGGGTGAAGAATTCACTTATGATGGAAGTTATGAATTCCTGAAGTCCGTCGTGTGAGTATAAATGTTGATTGATGGTTACAATGGAAGTTATTATTTTATATTGTCTGGAATTAGGAAGATTTTCACCTATTTTGTCGGACTTTGGTGACAATCGGTGAGTTAATACGATATGTTGTCTACCGGTGCAGGAAGATTTTTCACTTTTTGTCGGACTTTGGTGACAATCGGAAGTTTATTCAATATGTTGTCTCCGATTCTCGGGAAAAATTTACAGTTTATTTTTGTCGTAGTATGGTGACAATCGGATGTTTATATAATATGTAATCTGCGATTAAGGGAAAAAATTTCGGTTGTTTTGTCGGCCTTTTAATCGGAAGATAAATTCAAAAATTTAATAACCGATTATAATATTGATTGAGTCACATTTTACAAAAGCTTGTATAATCGGTTGATATATTAAAAATATAACAATAGATTATAGCTTTAGACTTCACAAAGTATTTTCCACAAAATTCCAAAAAAACATGTACAAATAGGGCTTTCCAAAATACATCTTTCAAACATAACAATCATTGATATTCATCATCCGAGGGAACAATTCAGTGGGCCTTAGGAAATCCACCTTCATGGCTTAGCGATCCCAATCCGACATGTTGGTCTCATATTATTTCAACCAATCGTTACAATGATTCGAATTTGGGAAATAATCGCTCCAACCCGACCAACGGAGGTAATGGGCAATCCCTCTTTACTCTTAAGCCGAGTAAAATGCATCTCATTCACAAATGCCATAACAATTCTTCTATCTTTAACGATTCATATGAAGCGAGTCCTTGTAGGTGTAAACGTATAAAATTTCCATACTTAGGAGGAACAAAGAAATGTACCCACGCAATTCAAAGCGTCAGCTAAGAGATATCCACATTTAGGCATTGTCATCAATACTTGGATCCGATTGTCTTCAATCCCTTCCCGGCACTTTACCTGCGCAACAAAGTCTTTGAACTCTAGTTCTTTGTCGTGCCTATCTCCTTCCTTCATCATCTCCATATAGAAATCCTTGTCCTTTATTAGTTTATCAGCCATCTTAGTTCTTAAATTTTTCCATTGGGTGACATCTTGGTTCACCGCCTCTCCAAAGTAACCAATTTGTTCGGCGGCGTGAAACCCACAATTGCCATCCCCATCAACCTCGTCGGTGGACAAAACAAATGGAACAATGAGTGGAGAGGTTGTTTCATATACTCTTCTATAATCGTATGCCTTGATCGTGTTGGTCTTCCATGAAAATTCCTAGGACAACGAAAGAGTACCATACTTCTCTCTTATAGTCACCATTTTAAGTTGAATGTGTTTGTGGCGAGTCGCTCATTTGATCAATAACTACGGAGCTAGTTTGGGTCTCCACTAACACAACTTCTTCCACCGCATCGACTTGACTTACTTGAGAAGGCTTCGTAGAGACCTTTGGACTTCCATTTTGATCTTTTCTTGGACGACCTCTTTTCTTGGGTTGCGGCTCATCTTCAAATTCGGCTTCCGAACGCTCATGCCGACACAATATTCTTTTTATTAGACAAATGATCCTTTAATTCTTTTCTTTCAATGGTCTCGACACTTCGGTGTTTGGCCTACCGCCCCCTTTTGCTTAATAGGTTCATCAACCTCCCTTAAACGAGGGTGAAGAGCTTGCTCCAAATCATGCATCAATATTTGCTTCTTGGCGCCATTTGTTGTAGCATAACGCTCGGCTATTCTTGCATACAATCGGAAAGACTCCATGAGCAGCGGACCATTGATAGGTGTAGAATACACCGTATTTACTATACGAGTTTATGCTTTCTTTGCTATTTTTCTTGTAAATTATGTATTTTACGCTTGTTTTGAGTTTTGTAGCTACTTTGGAGTCACACGGAGGAAAGAAGAAGAAATTACCCAATTTGAGCAAAAAGGGCAAAATCGTCATTTCATGGGCAAACACTATGTGGGCCAGGAGCCAAGGTTAAGGGCAACTTTCCTTTGGAGGAGTAATAAACATATACTAGCTGAGGATAAGGGACAACGGCAGATTTATCCCTTATCGGGGTAATGGGGTGTTGGATAGGAGACTCAATTTATAACCTAAAACCTAAATTCAATACTCATCTTCTCAATCATTTTGCACCTGAGAGAGAAGAGTTAAAAGTAATGGCTGCCGTTTGGGATCGAGAACCATTCCAAGAAATTGGGGATTTATTGCGGAGAGTGAATCAAAACTCAGAGAATAAAGAAGAAAAGATAAAAGGAAGTGAAGTTGTTAGTATTGAGTATTTGGGATCGGCACGAGATGATCTGACAAACGAGTGATGAAGGAGATGAACTACATTGCTTTGTTAGTTCATGAGAGATGCAGCCGAAATCGAGAGAAATTCATGGGATCGTGCTGCTGACGAGATCAATGTTGGAGAGGAAAGAACTTAGGGTTTCTTTGAAATCAATTGAGATCGAGAAGCGAGGGGAAGAAAATGGGTTCGATTAGAAACCTCGAGAGATGAAGAAATGAGTTGGTGGTCATTTGTTGAAAGAGGAAGCGAGATGGGTTCGATCTGAGATGTGAAATTGGGTAAAGATGAACAAGGAGTTTGGGTTTGCATTTGAGTTCAACGAGTCGAGATAGGACTTGTCGTTCTTTGTATGAGCTAATTTGAAATTGGAGATGGAGTGACGTGAAGAACGAGTACATTGTTAGTGTTGATCTCGGAGATGGAGCAGGTTTGATTCAAGGATTTGGTAAGGCGAGAATTGAATAGGGTTCGATTGATGAAAGGTGCGGATGTTGGTGGTTTCTTCTATCGTCAACCAAAGAGAACAGGAGAAGATGAACTGATGCTATGAAGATGAGTCTTTGTTTAAGACTCAAGTTCTGTAGTTGTGATGGAGAATCGAAGATGAGTTCGGGAAGAATCAAAACGGGTTTTGATAATTCTTTGTGAATGGGTGTTAGCGAGTATGGACTTGAATGGGTGAATTGACATGGAAGATGAGAGAGTGGTTGTCTTGATAAATTGCAAGATTAAGTTGCGGCTACATTCTTGGGAGTGTGAATGAAATGCTCAATAGATGTATGTGCTAGGAATTCTTAACGGGAATGTGTAGGAAATGCCGGGAAATGGAAAACGGCCAAGACTCGTAGGTTTTCGCACCTAAGTGAGTCAACTCGGCGATGACCCGATTGACCGATTCAACTCACCCCGATAACCCGATCAGTGAGTTAGAAGGCGCTCGGTGGCCAAACTCCTCCTTCCCTTGACCCGGTTGACTAACAGTTGACCCGTTTGACCGATTATCTCTAACGGTGGTGACGGAATATTCCGTCGAATATTCCATCGACGGAGAAAATTTTCGGGTGGCCGGCGGCTTATTCGGTTCCGGCCATAATACCGATTTTCCACAGCCAAAAAATTCGAGAATTTTCTATGGACTTCTCTCATGGGTGTGAAGACTTGGATGGAGAATTGGACTCAAATTTGGAAAGAGAAGGTGGAAGAGTTGAGAAAAGCTTGGATTTGGAAATTGAATTGCTAAAGGAAGAGGATTCTATTCCTTGGAAGATTTGGAGAATATTTAAGCCTATAAATAGAGAAGTTTTCTACATCTTTTACACACATCTCTACACACACAACACTTTTCTTTTCTTATTCTTTGTGTGAACTCTTTAGCATGAGTAGCTAATTTTATTATTGATGGAGGATGAATTCCTAGTTCTTAATATGATTTAAGTTTTTGTTTTCAATTCTATCTTGAAGTTTTTCACATAATTATCGTTTGTTTTTACTAATAGGAATGATCTTAATGACATTCATGATTGATTGATAGATTGTTTGGGTGGCCAACTAAATTGATTTGTCGATTTAATCTAAAGCTAGTGAAAGTTAGGAGATAAGTAATCGTTTCTTGACTTTTTACATAAGTAGCAAACACGAGACCTTGCGGAGGGATTCCGTGGAGCAATTGTGTGTGAAAACAACGTTAGCAAGTAGACCTTGATCTAAGAGTCTAACTACTAGTACTAAACCTAAATTCATAGATCTTAATGCATTCGGGGAATTACATCTTGTAAGCGAACCTCAAGGTGGTTCTTTTGAATAGAATCGATAACTAAGCGGACTTGTTACTCGGTGAAATAAGGGATTTTTGGGGCTAGCTAAGCGGACTGCTATCCTACGGTTGGTGATAATCGTGACTAATAACAAGTAGAAAAGAACATAACTTGATTCATTGTTTTGCAAACGAAGAAGGATTCCTTGATCTTGTCTCTCTTATTGCTTTCAACTTTATCTTTTAATTGTTTTGTTTATTTTCTTTTGTTTTTTTACACCCCCTTTTGTGTGACAATTTTTACAACTAGAATCTCTTGCTCCTCGTGGGAACGAACTTGACTTTCATTATATTATTTTTAATTGAGTAGAAATATTAATTAATTTGATTGCACCTACGACACGCATCAACCATCGACTACGGGGGTGCTTGGAGTGAAATTTAATTGCTTCCAAAATGGATGAATATCATTGATGTCAATCACATCAACGTACCTACCCATTTTATGACGACATGGGAGACCAATACCTATCATATCCTTGCAAACACAAACCGTATTCTCGTCATCGTAAGCTTTATACAACTTTAATTGTTCCATCATGTGATTTATTGCCCAACGTGAAACTTTATGAACAATGCCCCTTACAAAGCAATCTTTCCCCTTCGTGTTCCGTAGGGAATTTATGTACACTAAATTGCATAGAAGCCTTAATCTTTATGAGATCACGATTGGTGAATTCATGGATTGCTTCTTGGATCGACACAACTCCATTTTGACTACCTAGAAGTATTTTCTTTAATCGGACATGAGACCCCTCCGCAATGCTTGTCGCCTCGTTCATGAAGTTACGATATTCATATGTCCATGCATATACAAACCTCTCCTTAATCGGTAACCATTGTGTTTTACAATACTCAAATGGTTTTGGGTAGTCCTTGCAATATTCTTCCTCAAATTTCTTCAAGTTTCTTTCGTAAATTACCTCGGTCATTGACCAAACGATCTTGTCCCATGCTTTCATGAACGATCTCCAAATTATCCCATCCTCCTTCCATTTTCATCAAATAACCTCTTCTTTTCCTCTCGTTCTTCCTCGGTTAATTTACTAATGCGCTCATCCTCTTCCTTCGACCTCTTGGTACCCTTCCTTGGTTTTTTAGCTTGGAAATGGCGATGGCAATTGTGTCTGAGGTTGCATTGAATGTGCCACGTACTGCTGCAAGTTTCGGGCTTCGGGAAACACTACCGCTATTGCATGCATTAAGGCTTGATCGTTATCCGTTACAATAACCCTGGGAAAATCATCCCCATTGTAAATGGACCTCAACGTCTCAAACATCCAAATGAAACTCACGTTGTTCTCATGATCCATTAAACCCCATGCAATCGTAAACGTGTTTTTGTCTGAAGTGTGACAAGCAATGTTCAAAAACGGCATGTTATATTTGTTTGTCTTGTAAGTGGCATCTATCAACACAATTTGATGAAAACACCGAGCCAATTTTATCATTTCGGGATGTGCCAAGAAAATACGTACCACTTTACCATCCTTTTCTTTCGTTCTCAACGTGTGTAGTCGTGTAACTCGGCTAACCACGCTGCGATTGTTGCATGACCGTTCTACCATCCCATTCCGTCCTTTTGATCGTAGCTAGGGCCGACCTAATTGTAGACAAAGAAGACAAAGTCCGCCTTTATTTTACTTAAGATCGCACTCGCCTTTTGGATACGCATAGACCTCACCGTCTCCATTTCATGTGTTTTTAACTTCGCAACCATTACATGTCCAAGTAGAGTATCCGGATCATCGTGGTTGTGACAACCATTAGCAACTTTAGACATTTTCCAATCTTTACTTTCCTTACCATCGGGCTTATAGAAGACAATCTTAAATGGGCATCCAATCTTCTTCGTATGAGTTCGGTACTTCTTCCTCTCCGTCTTCCTTACATACTTATTATTCTTTCCCTCGTGACTCTTCTTCTCCCCACCTCGCTCACATACCATTTCAAACCGAATATTCTTAACGCAACGGTTCGAACTACCACGCACATCTTCTCTTTTGCCTTGTTCATAAGCCATTCCGCCTCATTCTTACTTCCAAATATCTAAATGGGCATATTACAAAACAAAAAAAAATAAGCATAACCATCTAACATACACGATTGGAAAAAGAAAATATAATTCATGACCATACCAAATCGTTTGCTTAGTGTAGGGAAGTATCAGGCCTCAAATAATAATCGTCATCAACCGCTACAACAGCCTACACACAACAACAACAAGTTATGCATTAGAAATCGGAAGGAAGCTTAGATAATAAGTAACCGATTGTAATACAATCGGTGATTTAATACTATACAACATAACCGATTATGAGAAATCGGTAGTCATGTACGCATATAGTCTACCGATTAACGACATACGAAATGAACAATTCTTCATTGTAAAAGCTTCAATAATCGGAAGTACTATAAATTAATTAAACAACCGATTATAATATACCAATAATCGAACGTTTATTCATGTAGACAAATTCCGATTATGAGAAATTGAAGCTTTCAATTTGGGGATTTTTTAGTATTCGGTAGATTAATAAATCAAAATATACTCGATTATTGATAATCGGTAGATATGTTACTAAATTAACTACCGATTAAATGTCGTTCATGGCATTCAATGCATGCGATGTCGAATTTTCACGTTCAAAAACATACACAAACGCACATAACATGGATAACATGGGTATTAGAGTTTGTTAACAACATACCTGTATGTTTGATGCATCGTTAGCTTCGATCTCGGGTGATTCTCCATTTTCTTCCATGAAAGCGTCGTCTAGGGTTTCATCTCCATCAAAGTTTGGATCATTCAACATATACCCCAAATCATCATCTCTAAACGGTAGTGAACCTTGAACTTCAACAACTTCACGTCCTTCTTCGTACCCATCCATGTTTATGGAAGTTGACAAAAATCGGAAGTTGGCAACATATACCCCTTCTTCTTCTTCTTTATCTTCTTCTTCTCTCACTCAATCGGGAGTTACCTCGCGATGAGTCAAATTTTTTTCCAAACACTAATATATAGACCCTGACCTACCGATTACGAGTTTGCTTCCGATTATTGAGTGAAACCACCGATTATGGTTTTGCTACCGAATATTATAGTTTTTGTCAAAGGTTGAATCCACGACCACTTATAATCGGTATGGTATAAGTTTTATCATCTAGGTTATGTCGATTTCAAATTAAACATTTCGCAAATAAGGATTTTAGAAAAACTCATTTTGGGGCAACCTATAATCGGTAGGTTATGTAACCTACTTGATGTCCGATTATGGCTACATCCAAATCACGAACCACATGGTTATGCCTGGCTCTGCCCTCTTAACCTATGGATTTTGGCAAGGGTTCAACTGGGGCTCCTTACAATCGGTAGGTTATTAAGTGGAGTATACTACCGATTATAGTAGATTTCAAAATTCATCACATTAAGGATTTTAGAAAAAACTCATTTTGGGGCAACCTATAATCGGTAGTTTGTGGAACCTATTTGGCTTACGATTATGGCTACATCCAAATCACGAACCACATGGTTATGCACGGCTCGTACACTCGAAACCTATGGAATTTGGCAAGGGTTCGATCTGGGATCCTTATAATCGGTAGGTTGTTAAGTTGTTAACTCTACCGATTATGGTAGATTTCAAAATTCATCACAAGAAGGATTTTAGAAAAACTCATTTTGGGGCAACTAATAATCGGATGGTTTGGTAATATATGTAACTCCCGATTAACGCCGCATCCAAAACGCGAACCAAGTGGTTGTGGTGTTTGTGTACACTCAAAACCTATGAAATATGGCAAAGGTTGGATCAGGGGCTCGTTATAATCGGTTGGTTATATAATTATATACCCTACCGATTATGGTATATTTCAAAATTCATCACATGAAGGATTTTAGAAAAAACTAAATTTGGGGCAACCTATAATCGGTAGGTTGTGGATCCTATTTGGCTTAAGATTATGGCTACATCCACAGCTCAATCCAAGTGGTTATGGCTGGCTCGCACCCTCAAAACCTATGAAATTTGGCCAAGGTTGAATACGGGGCTTCTTATAATCGGTAGTCTTACAAGTTGGATAAGCTACCGATTATAAAAGGGATTATTGGCCGAAGTATCTACACAATAATCGGTAGGCATAGTTTCAATTTAACCTACCGATTCACCTTTAACCTACCGATTATGGTGTTGGCTACCGATTATATAAGGGCATATTGGCCATTTCGAAAAATCGAAGATAATGGGTAGCTTAGATTTACGTTTGGGTGACCTTTTTTGTCTTTTAGTGTCGCCCCTAATTCTTTCTGGGTCGCCCCTAAAAGTGCCAGGAAGAAATAATCAAAGATTTTGCTTTTATATCAACTGTTGAGGGGTGAATATGATTTTGGTTCTACCCGCCCTAGTCACACCTTAATGACAACACCTTCTAGGAATGGTATGAGAGAGAACTTGCATTCCATTTTACCTTGTCATTCTTTATATAGACTTTCCCAAAATCCCTTCATTTTATGACATCATGCCACATGTCCTAAACCTCCTTAATTACTGTTGATGCCACCCCTTCTCTAATGCAACCTTCTCCTTTTCCCTTAATTCCCTCTTTATCCTTTTTCTCCTTATGGATACTTCTTAGTGGACTTCGGCTTAGTCCCCAAGTCCCCTTATTTCATGTTGGATTGGCACCCTTTTAGGGGATCCCTAACCCTATTAAAGGGTAATAATTTTCATGTATCAACATTAGTCCCCTGACTATTGGGTCAATTGTCAAATGACCCGATGGTCAATATGCTTCCCTTTGTATGCCTTTCTTCCCTAACTAAGAGGAAGGTCTTTCTTCCATCCGCATGTCCCTAAGCGGCAGTTAGTCTTCTATTACGTGCAGAAAAACTTTACAGTTCCTCTTTATTCCTCATAACTGCCACGTTCCGGTCTCCACGCAGCCTATATATAGACCCTATGAATTATTCCTTATTTTCGACTTTATCTCATCATTCTATTTCATCTCATTCTAGACACATCGCGCACGCGACATGTCCTGCGATTCTACCAGTAGTAGCTCATCAGCGGAGGAGGAAGAAGAAGAAGGATCCAAGGAAATGATGAGTACCGACTCGAAAAGAGGCGGAATACGCGGATCCGGAAGAATTGCATATACCGCTTCCAGCGGACGGTGAAGCGTATACGGTCTCCGAAATCACGAGCAACCCTGATCTGAAGCGTGCGTTAAAGCTGAGAGGCCTTCGTGATGGTCAGCGTGTCCTTCATATGGATAACGTTCTTGTCTCGCACCTACTCAATCCTCCTGTGTTAGCTTATCCTCCTCCCCCTGGATGGCTCATGTATTCTGAGGTAAATACCTTAAACACCTTCTTATTCAAAAAGGTTCCGCGGATGGGTATTCATCGCGGTGATTATGATCTTCCCGCTATTGAGATTCGGTCTTCATCTGTTACGCCTGCCGTATGGCCGCACTGGACGACTTACATCCGCTCTAATCCAGGACGCGTAGCCGCCCTTCGTTCAACCGGTATCGAGGAAGCCATAAATTTGTCTCTTAAGCGAGAAGTAGTTAGATGTAGGCGGTGATATGACGCGGCTATTTTGCCATTGGGCGTCTCCTGTTCATACCTCGTTCTTTGCATGAGGGGAGGCTACCATAGTTTTAGAGGACGTAGTGGCTCTTACAGGATTGCCCATCCACGGTAGTCATTCGTATGATGAGGTAGCTATTTTTGAAGCTCTGAATGATGAGGATAGGGAATTATGGGCGTATCTGCTGGATTGTAAAGATGACTCTCGTAATGAACAAGTAAGAAAAGATCAGCTACCGGCAGGAAAGCAAAGGGAAAGCTGTGAATGCTAGCAAAAAGGGTAAACCATCTCCTGCTGCTAAAGGCAAGGCTAACGCGATCGAGGATAAGAAACCTTCCTTACCACCTCATACAAGAGAGTGATTTCTTGCTAGCTCTACCCATGCCTATGAAGCAATTCATGGATCATCAATCCCTTCAGCGCGAACCAGCCCTGAGTTGCTTGTTAAACGCAATAGACGCGCCTCCTTTCCTCTTTGGATAAAGTATTGGGCTCCGTAGGTGGCGGATGGAAAGGTTATCTCCCCCCCCCCTCGGTAGGAAAAAGAAGTGACTTTGCGCCGAGTTGGCGGCTTATATTTTGTTTTATCTCGCCATGACGTGTTCGAGTATAGTCCCCAAGATACCATCAAGAGAAAACTTGTGCTAATGGATGTGTTGTTATCTCGAGGAGTCTATTTTCCTCTCGCGCCAGTGTTCTTGGGGGTCCTGTATCGCCATTTAGATCTATTTTTCCACGACGTCCGTATAGTTAATGCAATTCATAAGGTCGAGACCTATATTCCCGCTTCTTTTATGCAGGCGTGTCTGGGGAACACCTTCCTGAGTATGCCCCGATCCTTATGTATTGGCAGTTCATCGTGAGGAGGATGTCGAACAAGACGATTGTACTGTCCGTAAGGTCGATATCGCCTATGGTTATCCGCGGATGTCTCTTTGGAATGGTAAAAGAAAAGTGCCCAAGGAGGATATAGCTAAGTTTATGGATATAGCGAAAATCTTCGAGCCTTTTCCTTACCATGATGATCGTTCGGGTCCTGGGTACTACTGAAAAAGCGGGGGTACAACAACCACACCCAATATTTCGATTAGCAATCTGTATGGACTAACTCCAATATACTTTTAAGAGAATCAACTAGACAGTCAGACTCGATCTTAATAAAAGTATATCAAAGAGTTATATCTCTCTTTCTCGATTAAATACTTACTCAAGCAAATAGAAATCTGTGAGTCTAATTGAATACAAGAGAAATCACTTGAACGGTACCAAAGACCAATGTTAAAGGATCAATCAATTTCAATCAACAACCAAAGGTTGGATTTCCCAATTGATCGATTCAAACGCACAACCTGTGATATTTCAATTATATAACAAAATATAATACAGAAAAGAAATAACACAGACACCAGAATTTTTTTTAACGACGAAACCACAAATGCAAAAAAACCCAAGGACCTAGTCCATATTGAACACACACTGTATTAAGCCGCTACAGACACTAGCCTACTACAAACTAACTTCGGTCCGGGACTGTAGTTGAACCCCAATCAATCTCACACCGATCCAAGGTACGGTTGCGCTCATTACATCTCGATACCAACAGGATACTACGCACTTGATTCCCTTAGCCGATCTCACCCACAACTAAGAGTTGCTACGACCCAAAGTCGAAGACTTTAATAAACAAATCTCGTATCACACGTAAAAGTCTACGATAATAGATAAATCTGTCTCCCACAAAAATACCTACGAGTTTTGTTCCATCTTTTGATAAATCAAGGAGAACATGAACCAATTGATAACCCGGACTTATATTCCCGAAGAACAGCCTATTATTATCAATCACCTCACAATAACCTTAATCGACTAGCGAGAGAAGATATTGCGGAATCACAAACGATGAGACGAAGATGTTTGTGACTTCTTTTATATCTTGCCTATAGGAGAAATCAATCTCAAGCCAATCTTTACGATTGTACTTAGTACGATATAAACAGCAAGATCAGATCACACAACAACGAGAAAGTAGTATCGGTCTGGCTTCACAATCCCAATGAAGTCTTCAAGTCGTTAACCTACAGGGTCTTGATAGAAACCTAAGGTTAAAGGAGAATCGACTCTAGCTTATATAACTAGTATCACACAGGAGGTGTGGGGATTAGATTTCCCAGTTGCTAGAGTTCTCCTTTATATAGTCTTTCAAATCATGGTTTGCAATCTAAGTTACCTTGGTAACAAAACATTCAATATTCACCGTTAGATGGAAACCTGATTAGATTCAAGCTAATATCTTTCAACCGTTAGATCGAAACTTAGCTTGTTACATACAAATAAAATCCACGTTTTTAGGTTTATGTAACCGTACCCAAACATGTACTTTTATTTGGTTCAACAGTAGTTAAACAAATGATTAGCCATATGAGCACTTTCATATCAACCATATTCTTCTTTACAATAACTAGTTCAAATGACTCAAATAAACTAGTTAGAGAGTTGTTCAATTGCTTAGATATTTATAATAGACACAATTGAAACAAAAACGATTTGATTAACTCATAACTAGTTAGAGAGTTGTTCAATTGCTTAGCTCGTGGATTGTTTCCTACTAACGAACTGTAACAATTACAACAACACTTAAAATTGTTACTTTAATAAATCATTATAACTTCATCGTTATAACTCGGAATTGAGTGATTCTTGGCTCGTTGAATTCGTAAGCTCATTCACTACAACATGAGAATATTTCCAGGGATAAAGGTTATTGTCACAAAAGTCGTGGCTCAAATAACCTCGAGTATATATACATAAATGTACATTTACCGTTATAGGAATTGTTCCATAGAGTGAGCATTTGTTTCGATAGATTAGAAAGGTAGAATTGAACAAGAATCCAAATGAAATCAATTAACACATACCTTTGTTGATGAATTCCTTGTTGATGTCTTCTTGTAGTCTTCAAACTTCATCCTTCAAGGATAACTTCGATTCTACTTCTTAGACTTAATCTAGTCTGAAACTATCTTTAGTATACTGAATCAAGAATGCATTTTGGCAACTAAAATTGACAACTAACTTGACATACCAACGCTAGTGGGTTCAACCGAGCAATGCTCTAACAAAGAGTGCAGACATGGTTTGCCATGAGTCCACGCTTTCGCTTTTAAGTTATCGTACCAAGTAAACGTTCTTCCTGTGAGTGATTTAGGGAATTCTCTTAAGCATAGCTTTCCATTAGAGGCCCTATCATTCATTGCTGACAAAAATCGACTAAGGTGTTCTCGTGCATTCCCTTGCCAATCATATGCTCTCGAATTTTGGTGATGTATAATCCCTCGGGTATTGATACTTGCCGGGTAGGGGTTTCTCATGGCGTCGTAGTTGTCTTGTCTCACCACGCGGTAATTTGACTATAGGTATTTCGCCACGGCGTCTTGTGATATTGTCATTGGATCGTCATCCTTGTGTCCTTCACTCGATGTCATTCCTTCGAGGATATCTTGATTTGTTATTGTAGGATGTTTCATCCGTTTTTTCAGCTCATGTTTCCTTTGTCGCGTACTTCCAACTCCTTTCGTATGTCTTGCAACGTTAGAGGCGAGAGCTGGGGGGTTGATGATGCGTGTCGTAGGTGCAATCAAATTAATATCTTATTTCCACTCAATTAAAAATAATATAATGGAAGTCAAGTTCGTTCCCACGAGGAGCAAGAGATTCTAGTTGTAAAAATTGTCACGAAAAGGGGGATGTGTAAACCAAAAGAAAGTAAACAAAACAATTAAAAGATAAAGTTGAAAGCAATAAGAGAGACAAGATCAAGGAATCCTTCTTCGTTACGAAACAATGAATCAAGTTATGTTCTTTTCTACTTGTTATTAGTCACAAATTATCACCAACCGTAGGTAAAGCAGCTAGATCGGTGCTAAACCCTAAATCCCTTGTATCACCGGATACGGAAGTTCTCGACTACCGGATTCTATTTACCAAACCACCTAGTAGTAGATCACTCTAGATGTAATTTAAATAAACGCATTAAGATTTATGAACTTATTAGGTCAATATTAGTAGTTAGACTCTTAGATCAAGGTCTACTTGCTAACGTTGTTTTCACACACAATTGCTCCACGGAATCCCTCCGCAAGGTCTCGTGTTTGCTACTTATGTAAAGAGTCAAGAAACGATTACTTATCCCCTAACTTTCACTAGCTTTAGATCAAATTAACAAATCAATTTAGCGTGCACTCTAAACAATCTATCAATCAATCATGAATGTCATTAAGATCATTCCTATTAGTAAAAACAAACGATAATTATGTGAAAAACTTCAAGATAGAATTAAAACAAAACTCAAATCATGTATTAAGAACTAGGAATTCATCCTCAATCAATAAGAAAATTAGCTACTCATGTTTTTGAAATTCACACAAATAATAATTAAATGGAGAATTTTCAAGAGTTCACACAAATAATTAAAAAGAAGAATTTTCAAAAGCTATCAAAAACACAAGTGATGTGTGTAGAGAGGTGTGTAAAAAAGATGTAGAAAACTTCTCTATTTATAGGCTTCAATATTCTCCAAATCTTCCAAGGAATAGAATCCTTTTCCTTTAGCAATTCAATTTCCAAAACCAAGCCTTTCTCAACTCGTCCACCTTCTCTTTCCAAATTTGAGCCCAATTCTCCATCCAATTCCTAGCTAGTCAAGTCTTCACACCCATGAGAGAAGTCCATAGAAAATTCGGAATTTTGGCTCGCGGAAAACCGGTATTATGGGGAATCCGTCACCGCCGGCTACCTGAAAATTTCTCCGTCAGTGGAATATTCGACGGAATATTCCGTCAGTCCACCGTTAGGACTAACGGTCAAAGTGGTCAAACCAGTCAACTGTTAGTCAATCGGGTCAAACCAGATGGTGAGTCAGCTTCTGAGTCAGTCTTGCTGAGCTTACTCGTCTTACTCGGCTGTGCTGGATCGGCTGGATCGGTCATCGCCGGCCGAGTTGACTCGCGGAAAAGAAATATCCGATCGAGTTTTATCTATTTCTCCATCATTTCCAGGCCAACTTCCGGCCTTTTCACAGCTCCTTCTCTGTATCAAATCCTAGCACATACATCTAACAATTCTTCTCTTGCGATTTATTCATTACCCCCAGCAACAAAGCTCTCAACTTATTCTCGAAATCATATCGGCATCACTCGTATCTTCCCCGTCAATTCATCCGAATCTTCTTCCACAAAACCCTTATTCACTTCCATCATCGGTGACTCCCATTCTCCGAATCAATCGAAACCCATCTCAAATTGTAACTCCTTTCTCGCCACCGACCCAATATCAATAACATCTCCGCCACAAAACCCATTAATCTCTTCCTCTCTCGTGTTGTTAAAGCACCACCAACACTCATTACCGATTCGCTCATTCTCTTCCAAATTCAACCCGAAAAACCCATTTAATTCACGGCGACAACCATCTCAGCTATTCAAAACGCCACCATACCCATCTCACAGCACCACCACCTTCTCAATTTCTCGATCCGGTGGTCACGGTAGAGACCCATCTTCTTTCTGGAATCATCGATTTTCGGTTCAATTTCCACCACCAACACATACCCATTATTGATCTTACTGCGATTTCATCCATCAAACACAAATATTTCGATCAAACTGCGAAACCCGTCTCGTAATCCAACTCGTTAAATGGAATCGCAACAATTCCTTCTCGATCATCAATCCATAGACCCATAGCAGCGGAACTCGGATCTCAACCACCAAAAACTTGACCAAAACCCACTTTAATTCTCGATCTGATTCTTCTTCTTCAGTTCATGGCCATCGGTTCTCTCTCAATATCTCAGAAGTAACAGCAGCTGCTGCTGCTTCAACTTCCAATTTCAGGTGAATGAAGAAAACGAGAGAAAAACATATCTCTCGATTAGTAGGGTTAAGAGTTAGGACTGGATGGGTACACCCCAGGAATAAGATCCACCCCCAGACTGGGTGCCCTGAGTAACTTCATTGGTGCCTTTAACATTTCCTCTTTTAAAACAAAACTGGCTACCCCTTAACATGTGTCCGGGCTCCTAATAATGTCCGCCCATGAAATGACAATTTTGCTCTTTTGACTCAATTTGGATGATTTCTGCTTCTTTTCCTCCGTGCGACTCCAAAGTAGCTACAAAACTCAAAATAAGCGTAAAATACATAATTTACAAGAAAAATAGCAAAGAAAGCATAAACTATGATAGTAAATACAGTGTATTCTACACCTATCAGTTGAGTCATTTGTTGTGTGAGTTTTCCTTGCATTACTCCCACCTCTTTATTCTGGGGTTCGTGTGTTATCTGCCGTCCACCCGCGCCTTGTGCTAGCACTTCCTCTTCGTTGCCTTCATTTTCTTCTTCTATTATTACCTGGTCGAGATCAGCGGGCTGATTGGTCGATTGATTTCTTAGCGCAATTGAGATGGTGCTTCCTGGGTGTGTCATGGTGAGCTAGGTAAGAGCCTCCTACTGTGGTCGCCAAATGTTGAGGGGTGAATATGATTTTGATTCTACCCGTCCTAGTCACATCTTAATGATAACACCTTTTAGGAATGGTATGGGAGAGAACTTGATTTCAATTGTATCTTGTCCTTCTTTATTAAAGGATAATAATTTTCATGTATCAATGCCAAAAGTAGGTTTTTCTTCGAACATTTGACCATCACGTTTCTGTATCAGTGTCAATGTGTAGTATGTATATGCAACAGCGGGGTCATGAAGACCGTATGTTTGATTAGTGGATTTTGACAATTAAGAATCCCAGTAATAAGATACATAAAATTAACAAAAGGCGACCAAATGGGTCGAGATTAATATACTCACTGCACACGAAATCCTAAGCTGTCTGTCATCGGTCCCCATAATCTACACCTTTGAACTCCCACCACATCCTCGCAATTCAAGAGATCTTGTCAAACAGTAACAATAGATTATTACCCTACTAGTGTATAGAATAGTATACTCAATGGTGAGCACATTGCTCCAAGTGTGTTCCCACTCCAGTGACTGATACACAAAGTGTACATGCATAGCGGCCCAAAATAAAAGATTCCAGTTCCAGATGGTTTTTTTGAGCATAAAATGGAATGGGTTTTCTTATAACCCGTTAAATATTTAGATGGGTCCAAATGATTGATGGGATCAGAATCCTTTATGCTGATGGAGTGTACATAATCTACTACTTCCGACGTAAGCAAATAAATCATTTACTAGTTGTTTTGAATCCCCCGAGCTTTTTTTTTTTCTTCTTTTTCTTACAGAAGAGTGCAACTCTGTTACACGAAATACATTCCCCTTCCCTTGTAGTTGTACAGTAGTAAAAGACTAAATAAGCAGCGTTCTGCAGTCATGCAATCTTTTCCCCCTTTTGACGATATGGTGACGACCGAAAATGTGATTACCCAAACAAAATCTAATCCTCAAGATTTATACCCTCAAATCCTTAGTCAAATCATCTATGGTCTTCTTTTATAATAGTACCCTGTTGTTCCTCATTAATACAGCTAAAACATAGGAGGACATGTATGGTTGGTGTGCAGATTTGATCTTCATTTTGGAACCCAATAGGGGTTCATAATGACCCAGGACAGAGGGTACTATATCTTCCCTCTGATAACTTGGCAGAGAGATGGAAAGAAAAGACTAGGTTATGATGTGCATGAGTAAGATTGAAACTGACGAGAGTATCTTAATTCACTATATCCTCTCTCTCAGCAAGATTTTGTTCATTATTATATATTATATAAGTAGTAGTGTGTGAAAGGTTTTGTTTTTGCGTACTTCATTCATTGTCGCTCTCTGGTGGTTTCCTCTTCTACTTGTGATTTTTATTCATAAAAAAGA
The DNA here is from genome assembly GCA_023531295.1 of Papaver armeniacum. Lineage (NCBI taxonomy): Eukaryota > Viridiplantae > Streptophyta > Magnoliopsida > Ranunculales > Papaveraceae > Papaver > Papaver armeniacum. The sequence goes on from JAJJWW010016303.1 coordinate 21,266, forward strand.
AAAAAAGGGAACCTCAGACAAGACTGTAGAAGGAAATGGTGATGAGGAATGAAGCATTTCCCTTCTTGAAACCAGAGGTACTACTCAATATGAATAACACCATTCAAACTTTTAAATTAATTACTACTACCCATGAATCTCAGCAACAACAACAACCACCTTCATCTTTCTACTATCGTTATCATGATGGTGATAATACTAATAGTGATTCAGTGCTGTTTGGAAACACCCATCATCAATTTTCTACTTCATCATCAGCATCGCAGTTTTATAACTCCTACTTTCCAAATAGTTACACTGCAAATGCAGATCCATGCAAAGCCTTAGATCCTCTGCCACACAATGCTGATCCTAACCAATCTTTACTTCTTGATGGAATTGCTGCTGTTGTTGGAGAACACATTCTCTTTGGCAACCCCAAAGATACTACTAACGCGGATAATATCAAAATCAACAGCTCTACTGGTGTAAGTAGTACTAATACAGTTGCAGAAAAACAGGATTGTAACTTGTTAGGTGTAAGCAACACTAGTTCTACCATTCAGAAGCCGAGCTACAGAGGAGTTAGAAAGAGGCCATGGGGAAGGTGGTCCGCTGAGATACGCGATCGTATAGGTAAGTGCAGACACTGGTTGGGTACTTTCGATACAGCTGAAGAAGCTGCTCGAGCTTATGACTCTGCTGCCAGACGGTTAAGGGGATCTAAAGCTAAAACAAATTTCTCAATTCCTTCTACTTATATACCTATACCTGTCCCATCTCCATCTTCTTCTTTTACTTCTTCTTCATCTTATTCTTCTTTTTCATCTTTAGATATGGAGAAGATTAATAAGAAAATGATGACTTCTGGCGGACGAAATAGTAAGCATAACACTAGGACTTGTTCAGTTGTTACTTGTGCAGCTCATCTTTTTTAGTAATCAGCAGCTTAAACCAAATAAGCTGATGAAACTTGGTGGTGGTTTATCTATTAGCCAGAACACCAACCCGTACTAAATGTAAAGAACAAAAGGTGTAGCATGTGACTGTAATTGGTGGTGGTTTTTTGACGAGTTTTTTTGGCTGTTTAGTCATGTATATAGGTGCTCAGATGTCTAGTACTTTCTGGCTTTTGCTTATTAATGTAAAGAACAAAAGTGAATGTGACTGTAATTGGGAAGCAGGCTTGCCCCCGACCAGCGTACGTGCAGATGTATCTAGGTAGGGGTATGTAGTTGTTTGCTCAACTCACCGCTCTTAAAAGACTTAAATGTAACAGAGCATTTTGCTAGTTAAGATGGAGACATGAGTATGCCTTTGAAGCAAAGCTTGGGGACTAGAGTTCTCAAATTTGGTTCTTACGCACCTGAAGTAATATTACACAGATCTATCTTACAAAAACAAATGGTTTTTGTCAAATCCGATGGTTGCAATTGGGATTTTTACTGTGATCCACGGATGCCATTTGCTCTCAAAGTCTCACAGATTTGAAAGACAAATGGTGGCTGAAAATGAATCCATGTTTTACGCCGGATCCAACCGCTCAGATTGGCTCCTCCATTATTATCATCTTCTTCCGTTACACATTATCAAAACGTTCCTCCGTTATTATCCCCTTGCCTGTCTTCTCCTAAGAGCATCTCCAACAGTGGGTGCTAAAAATTCTATGTGGAATTTTTATTTAGATCCTTATTTATGGGGTCATATGTATGTGGAAAAAATAATAATGCTTTGCTCATGAACCATCTCCAATAGTATGGGTCTTATTTTTATAATTTGTTGTTTTGGATAATGACAAAATTGATTCTCTCTTTCCTATTGGTTCATAACAATTTATTTAAAAATTAAAATATAATTAAAATGATGATGTGGAGGTCATTCCCAAGGTCTAAATAAGACCTTCTCCAAGACCTTCATATTTATTTTAACACCCTTCCTATTTTCTATGACCCACTGTTGGAGATGAATTTAATGTAAACGAGGGTCTAAAATCCTATATGTCATGAAAAAATAAAACCTCCACCCTCTATTGGAGATGCTCTAATTATCCTCTTACGTTACCATATTATCGCCTAATCTTCTTTTCTCATTCTCTCCTTCAATCTGCTCTAAAATTTGGGCAAAATAACGAAACAAAACAAAAAACATTCGGGTTATTTGGTGTTTGGTACTTACATTTTGTCCAACATTAGCCTTTGGTCTAATTTTTGTCCAACTTAGTAGTTGGTACCTGGACCTCACGTTGACTTCCATTGACTCTGTTAAATTCAATTTTAATTAATTTTAATAACTTTACCATTTAATATATTTATCCATTTACATTTTTATCCTTCATTTTGTTAAATATTCACAACAGATATTTGCGTCCATACACTTTTCCTTTCTTATCGTCTCCCTTTATTACCTTCTCAGCATCATATCGCCGCCACCGTTGCCAACTAGGTCAGAGTTTAGACGCAGTCAAGAATTCCGCCAGTACATCTTTTCCAAACTCGAAAAAATGCAACCAAAAAACTAACTTTTAATCGAAACAAACCCAACATCAATTCTTATAAACCATCAATTTCATAAAAAACTATCAATTTCACAAAAAAAAGTAAATCAAGTTAAACAGCACCACCAGTACCATGCGTTTCAATCTGGTAATTCATAAAACTCAACCTAACATTGAAGTGTTCTTAGACGATAGCCATCTAGAGAATCATTGCTATCGTTGATTGCATACAAAATGAGTTATTAACACTGAATGCATCCCCATCATTTCTCAGTGTTCATTGTTGTTCCTAATACATCCCCATCATTCCTCACAAATTCAAGCACCCATTTCAGCTAATGAATATACAACAACAATCCCATTTGCAGAAACAACAATTTTGAGAAAATTCCGGTCAAAAATAGTCAAAATGGGGAAGTTCATGAAAAGGGAAAAGACAAAATCACTTACCTGAGTAGTAAAATTATCCAAGGGAGTGAATTTGAAAAATTGGTATCATGAAAATGGTAGAAGCCAGACAAAAACAGAAAGAAACAAAACGGAAAATGATAATAAGAGTATTGAATCTATGGAGTTTTAACAAATAAACAGTTGAAAGTAAATGATGGGGTTGACGATGATTACAGTGGTGTAATGGAGGTGTTCAAGTTTCAACAACTTTACTCTTTATTAGGATTAAAGAAGAAAATATACTCATTGATCTTAAATCAGGACAACTTTGGTTAATTAGAGTAGGAAGACAACCGTTTGATCCTAATCTCACTTCAAGGTTATAGTTGTAAACTTAATATTTTCACATTATTTTTATGTTTTAAAATTAATTGAAGTCAGGTCATAAAAAGTCAAAGCAGGTCAACGTCAATTCTAAGTTCCAAACCCTAAGTTGGACAAAAGTTAGACCAAAGGCTAATGTTGGACAAAATGTAAGTATCAAACACCAAATAACCCAAAACATTCTCTTCCCCTAGGTATCGGCAACATTGAAGACCCGTCAATCAAGTTCCTCATACGTTACAAATGTTGCCCTACATAAACACCAACATAGGTCATCATCTTACCATGTTTGAGACGCATTCTCTTTCAATACTGTTAAGTAATGGCCATTTTTTCCTTTAATTTTTTTCAATTTTAGTTCTAATTTTGCCCATTTTTTGTTTTTTAATTCTTTTCAGTTTTTGTTTGAGTTTTTCAATTTAAGTTTCCAAGTTCATTGTAGGCTTCAATTGTTGTTTTCGGAAAATAGGTGTCATTCATCTTAGTTAATTGTGTTCATGACTTTGATTTTTGATTGTGTTACACTTTGAATTTCCATCTTAGGCAATTGTGTTCCTGATTTTGTTTATTAATTTTTCTTGAGGTGCCATCCATATTAGGTCATTGTTCTCTGATTTTTATTTGTGTCAATTTAAGTTTCAGTAACCTATTCTGATAGAACTCCACTTAAGTAACCAAATTGTGGATGTTATGATTGATTTACAATAGAGTAGTGGAATTTGATTATTTCTCCGGCAATGATAAGTGAAAAAAAAAATCCCCCGACAGTACAAAGGTACAAACGTGAGTGAAGAAAATACCATGAAGGCCTCTTAAGTTTCATAAACCACACAAATAGTAAGTCCCATTTTGAGTTCGGGTCTTTTTTTTTCTTCTCAACCTGCTGTGTATATATTATGTCATTGGTGATACTTTTGCTGACTATTTGTTTCCAATTTTATGCAGTCCATACTCTTCTTTCATTATATTCAGATGGATTCCCAGATTGTGAACGACCCTTCCAAACATCAGGCAAACACCTATAAAACCTTCTTTCATATTGGTGAGACCGAAGAAGGCACAAAATGGATGACTCGCGTTCGAATATCAAGAAACTGGAATGTACTAGATTTCATGGGTACCAACGAGGTCACCAGCCTGGACGTCTTCATGTTGATGACAGTGTAAGCATCTGAATTTGTATCTGAAATATGTTTTTCCAGTCTCAGCTCTAATGTCGTACTGAACATATCATATTTTTAGTATATATATTTCTGTACAATAAACCAAATATATCTAAAATCTTTGGTACATGCTAAAAATTTGAAGTTAGATAGGTGTTTTCCCCCACATTCAATAACAGTTGGAAATAGTCTGTTTTATATTTTGAAATTCCATGTTCAAATTATCGTCATTCACTGGCTGTAGTGAATTATACTTATGTTTGATTTTAGGGTACCAACCATATGTTTATTACAATCTGTCATCTGACTTCATCAAATAACATTTGTGCCTGAATCAGGGGGATGAACTGCATGGCGTTGTACCAAAGAAGCTCATTTGGAAATTCGATCCATTGCTACGCTTGGTGGAATATATTCGCTGAACAGGTTCACCATTCTTGGTGATAAAAAGAAATCTCGGTCAGATCACAATGAACACCGTCTTTTCTTCGACTGGATACTGAGGAGAAATATCTATGAGACACTTCAGTCGAAATCCCTCATCACAAGTTCACTTTTTCCAAATATGAAGATCTGGAATGGCGTTTGGCGAACACCTACCTTACTGGTAATCTTTACTGTGTAGCCCCTCAATTATTGATTAGTGTCTCCCGTAACATATACCCACTTTTTTATGTTATCTGTTACCTTTTTTTCCCCACCCTACATATGTCATGGGTGTGCAGTCTGAAAAATATGCAAGAAATGAAAATAGCCAATGGTCAGCTTTGCATGATGCGCGACTTCACGCTCCAAGACCTTAGGTATTTGTAACTCCCATGCTTTGCATTTTTCAAGCTACAAAAGTAACTGCTTACCTGTACAGAGTCTTGCTTTCGACTTACACCCTATCTTTTTTCCAACGGAAACAATGTCAAGATAACTTTATAAGGTGAGGCAACCACTGAGCTAAGTCGTAACTTGGACATTGAAGGAATAAAGGATACGCCCGTGGTCGTCGTCGTCTCATCCATTATCTTCAGAAATATCAGGGTACTATTCATCCTACTGAATAAATTTAAAAAGACCCAACTTAAGTTATTTACGACCCTGTTTGTTTGATCAGGCAAGTACGTCTCCACGAATAGTATAAATTATCTTCCTAATATTATGGGAACTGAACTGATTTTTTACTAAAAAATCAAAACTGTTATGCACAAAATTTCATGAACTGATATGCACGAAATTGTTGTTTAAATCTCGGACCTATTATGAAGATAATTATCAAGTAATCTTTCTTCGGCAAATAGTCTTTGTCCTCCACATCGTATCCTGCTGTTTGTAGGTGAAAATGGTTTCTGCTGATTTCGGTAATTACGGATGTGCAAGTGAGAAACAATTTAAACCCTAAACAATGTAATGCAAGGGAGTACTTTAGATTCGAGAGATCAATCTGTACAAGTCCGCCTAAACCAAGAAATGGCCGTTCCAGACTTGCCTCGGTCACAAAGTGGAGGAGAATGGGTTGGTTTTGGGGAGGGAAGCAAGGAAAGTGGTGAGACCAGAATAGTTGATTCTGGAAGAGTAGTCGGGTTACTACGACTTGTTATCAGCAAAAGTGAGAGAGCTCCCAAGGTGAGCTAGCAAGTAAGTACTTCTTAGTGTTGTATCTCCCGTATGAACTTGTTGTTCAATGGAAATAGGTAAGACCTATTTATACAAGTCGGGGTAAAAACGTACCCTGGTCTCATTAAGGAGTGGGGAAGTAAATGGGAGGAGGTGGTAACCGTATGCATGGAATTGATGATCCATAAAGTAGTTAACGCATGAAACTGGTTTTCATGAAACTGCTAACGTTATGGAATTGATGTCCCATAAAGTTATTAACGCATGTGCTTTATGTCCAATGAACGTTTCACACATAACTTCCCGTATTTACTAACCGCCTCACCCTTATGACACTTCCTTATGACGGGCGTAATGTACGCCGCACGCTGTAAACCGCCAAACCAATACCCAAAGAGGATCCCCCGGTTTGTGTTGATGTCTCGAATGTTTTGGAAAACATGTAGCACGTTGTTGTGGCTTGTCAAGTCAAGCTCGGGAAACTTGCCAGCCTGATGACCTTCGACGGTCGAGATTTCGCATATTGAGAGGAGGGGCAACCATTGATCGTTTCACGCCTTCATTTTGGTAGCCGCGTAGTGAGGGCCAACGTGGTGGCGCGGCTGGGTTGGCATGCCGTTGGCATGGCAAGGTTTGGCGTGGCCAAACTTAGGTTTTCGGGCCAAAGGTTACCATGTGTCGTAACGGTAACCTTAGATGGCTAGGATTTGCTCACGGGATTGAAGGGCAACCGTTGATTGTTGCACGCCTTCATTTTGGTAGCCGCGTAGTGAGGGCCAACGTGGTGGCGCGGCTAGGTGGGCATGCCGTTGGCATGGCAAGGTTTGGCGTGGTCAAACTTAGGTTTTCGGGCCAAAGGTTACCATGTGTCGTCTGGTAACCTTGGATGGCTAGGATTTGCTCCTGGGTTTGAAGGGCAACCGTTGATTGTTGCACGCCTTCATTTTGGTGGTCGCGTAATGAGGGAAGGCCAACAGGGTGGCGCGGATAGGTTGGCATGCCGTTGGCATGGCAAGGTTTGGCATGTCCAAACTTAGGTTTTCGGGCCAAAGGTTACCATGTGTCGTTTGGTAACCTTGGATGGCTAGGATTTTCTCCTGGGTTTGAAGGGCAACCGTTGATTGTTGCACAACTTCGTTTTGGTGGCCGCGTAGGGAAGGCCAACAGGGTGGCGAGGCTAGGGTGTGGTTAGGCTTGGCATGTGGGGCCAAGGGTTCGCCTTGGGCGTGGCTAGCTTTGGCGAGGTGCGATTTTGGCTTGGCATGTGGGGCCAAGGGTTTGCCATGGGCGTATGGCGTGGCTAGGGCCAAGGCAAGGGCGTTTGGCTTGGCATGATGTGACTAGCATGGCTAGGGCCAAGGAAAAGTGTGCTTGGCATGGCGTGGCTAGCTTGGCTAGGTTTGGTTTGGCTTGGCATGTAGGGCCAAGGGTTTGCCATGGACGTATGGCGTGGCTAGGGCCAAGGCAAGGGCGTTTGGCTTGGCATGATGTGACTAGCATGGCTAGGGCCAAGGCAAAGTGCGTTTGGCATGGCGCGGCTAGCTTGGCTAGGTTTGGTTTGGCTTGGCATGTGGGGCCAAGGGTTCGCCTTGGGCGTGGCTAGCTTTGGCTAGGTGCGGTTTTGTCTTGGCATGTGGGGCCAAAGGTTTTCCATATGCGCATGGCGTGACTAGCTTGGGCTAGGTGCGGTTTTGGCTTGGCATGTGGGGCCAAGGGTTTGCCATAGGCGCATGGCGTGACTAGCTTGGGCTAGGTGCGGTTTTGGCTTGGCATGTGGGGCCAAGGGTTTGCCATAGGCACATGGCGTGACTAGCTTGGGCTAGGTGCGGTTTTGGCTTGGCATGTGGGGCCAAGGGTTTGCCATAGGCACATGGCGTGACTAGCTTGGGCTAGGTGCGGTTTTGGCTTGGCATGTAGGGCCAAGGGTTTGCCATAGGCGCATGGCGTGACTAGCTTGGGCGAGGTGCGTGACCAAGCTAGGGTTTTGGGGCAAAGGTCGTTTGGTAACCTTAGACGTCCAGGATTTGCTCCTAGGATTGAAGGGAAACCGTTGATTGTTGCACGCCTTCGTTTTGATAGCCGCGTAGTGAAGGCCATTATGGTGGCGCGGCATGAGGCCATGGCGAGGTGCGTTTGGCATGGCGCAGTAGGTGTGGCTGGCATGATTTGCCATTAGCACAGAGGTGCGGCTAGCATGGTTGGCATGCTTTGGCGCGGTTGGTGTGGCTGGCATGATTTGCCATTGGCACAGAGGTGCGGCTAGCATGGTTGGCATGCTTTGGCGCGGTCGGTGTGGTCTGGCATGATTTGCCATTGGCACACAGGTGCGGCTAGCATGGTTGGCATGCTTTGGCGCTGTCGGTGTGGCTGGCATGATTTGCCATTGGCAAAGAGGTGCGGCTAGCATGGTTGGCATGCCTTGGCGCGGTCGGTGTGGCTGGCATGATTTGCCATTGGCACAGAGGTGCGGCTAGCATGGTTGGAATGCTTTGGCGCGGTCGGTGTGTGGCTATCATGATTTGCCATTGGCACAGAGGTGCGGCTAGCATGGTTGGCATGCTTTGGCGCGGTCGGTGTGGCTGGCATGATTTGCCATTGGCCTTGAGGTGCGGCTAGCATGGTTGGCATGCTTTGGCGCGGTCGGTGTGGCTGGCATGATTTGCCATTGGCACACGTGGGAATTAGGGTTTGGCTTGTCGTAACCCTAATTTGAAAAAGATACCCCGGTAATTATTTAGGGACACATTAAAGGTTTCAGTAATGTGCCTAGTAAATGCATGTTACCTTAAATGTTGTGACATCACTGTCTGCTAGGGTTTAGTGTTTTACGATTTTAACCCTAAGCTAAAAACCACCATCAACATTAAGTCCCCTGCTTAGCTCGGAACATGTGCCTTGTTGCGAGGTAAGCATATGATGGTGACAGACAAGGACGGAATCGAGGTGTAAATCATTGCAGAGATGGTCAGGAGAATCCGACTAACCTTTTTGAGTGGTAAAGATAGTTTTGGCTTCCGTGTTGGCGGCCCTGCATAAGTTGTACTGGGAATGCAGACCGTGGAGTGGTGAGATGAAAGTTACCGGCTTAGTCTGGTCGTACATTTCCAAGGCAAAGGGGGTGCGGTCTTGGAAGGCGACGCAAGTGGACGGCTTGGCTCGAGGGGCCAAGAGGTGGCGTGGTCTTGGTGAGTCAAACGCGCGTGGATGATAGGGTCGCGAAAGTGGAGCAGGCGGCTTGGCATAGTGTGCCTTTGGCAAGACGAGACGTATACGGAGGGCTAGGCGTGGTGGGGCCACGGCAATGGAGCGAATGGCTTGGCTGGGGGGGCCGTGGCAATGGCATGGTGGAACGTGCAAGGATGGCTAGGAGTGGTGGGGCCGTGGTGTGGCGTGAGTGGTCTTGGACGTGGAAATTGGTCTTTGCGGGACCGGTTTCCTCTTTTCCTTTCTTGGCTCAAAATTGGAAATCCTTTTCTTGTTCGAACTCCCAAGTATCACGCCTATAAAAAGGATGGATGGCCTCTCCCTTTGATTCACGCCCTTATTGTTTCTTCTTTTGTTGCTTGGTAGCGGTGAAGCGGGCGAGCGGATTAGGTATGTCTTCCAGTACTTCATATGTGACTTGCTTTTATTTTGTTTTCTTGTGTTGGTGAAAAAAAAAACTAGTTGTAGGTGTACCTTTCCATGACCGTAGTAATGTTGACCGCCTCAACTCGCTGTGCAAAGTAAGCACGCGATAGTAATTGCTATCCCTTTTCCATGAAAACCTAGTTTTTTAGGGTTTACTCCCTGTCTTGGTGTAGCCGTGTGCATGGTCCCCTCCTTTTTTTGGGTGCGTCTATCTGGTTGAGCGCGAGTTTCCGACTGCATGTAGTGGTGATGTAGAGTCTGCCAGTCCCCACTTTCGCGTATACACGAAAGGACTTTTAAACCAATTAGTTTGTGCCCGAGGCGGCTCCCTTGCGTCCAATAGAATAATTTCTACACGCTTTATGTAATAATTCCTGCTCTTCTTGTTCCATTGTAGTTATCGCAGCGGTGAAAACAGTGTAAGAGAATTTTGGTTAAGATGTCACAGTTTACGCGGACCGAGGGATGGGAGTAATTCCAAGCCAAACATAGATGACGAGTTCTTCACGGCATCAGCCACGATTAGGAGAAACCATCCCCAATACGTGCCGATCCTTCTGACCGGCCCGGAAAGCGAAGGAGAGGATCGATCGGTTCGGCCAGGAGGCGTAATAAGGTTTTGCCTTCAGGGGAAATAATATTGTGCCTCTTCTATCGACTTTAAAATCCCTGCAAGTCCGTTGCGCTCCTTTGATAAATGGACTCGATTTATGATGGACCAGGAACCTGTAAAGACCAATTTGACCAGGGCGCAGATTGTCGACGCTGTTGCGGCTTTCGCAGTGCTTCAGATTAGGAAAGACATTCCAGGGTTGGTTGATTTTGTTTCCAGATGGTGTCCAGACACCCATACGGCCATATGCAGGTGGGGCGAAATGACCATTTCTTTGGAGAGCGTGGATGTGCTGCTAAATCTTCCTGTAATTGGAAACCTCGATGTCAGGCTGTCTGCAGACGAAGAAGAAATTCGCGCCACCCTGGTTGCGAAGTCAAATGGATTCGTTCGGAAGGAAAACGAGATGAAGTGCTTTTATGACTGGTGGGTGTCTCAGTGGTTTCTTGACGAGTTGGAGTCGAACCAGAAGAATAACGTACTTCATGTCGCGGCGTTCTTGGCTATTTGGCTATCCAGGGATATTTTTGACGACGGCTCGGGCAAGAAAGAGATAAGACAAGAGCTTATCATATTTGCCATAAAATTAGCAAAGGGTGTCGCTCTCCCCCTCGGTGGTTTGTTTCTTGGTTCTATGTATGCACACCTGGATCAGCTGGTTTCGGACATGCGCGCCTCGAACGGCCATATAAAAGTGGATTCGTATGTTCATGCCGCCTTTCTCCAGGCATGGTTGTGGGAGCATTTCGAGAAGTATTCCCCGAAACCGTTGGCTATACTTCCTGAGTCTTGGGGTGGCTCCGAAATTGCGTTGGTCGAACAAGGCGCTAAAAACTGGTCCAAAACTGATTAAGTTTCTTGACCACTCGTATGCGGTTAATTTTCGTCCATGGGCTCCGGTACATGCGTCCATAACTCAGATTAGTACCTTTGCTCCTGCTTCGAATATGTCTTTGTCTTCTGATGAGGAGGGCCTGAGCGTTGGAGAGATGGTGTTCATGCGTAGTTGCACGCCTGGCCACGTGCCATCCTTTTTTCGAGGAGCTTGCAAAGCGATCTATTATAATGTCGATACGGCTGCTCGACATATGGGTTTTGACCAAGGGGTCCCACTTGTTCGTCAGCCGGTTGTCCAAGAAATCCCGTTATCAACTGTTCTCAATGCTAGTGCTCTTGTGTCGGGTAAAAGTCTGCCTTTCCTTGCGGAACGGAATCCATCAACGACCTCCAAATACAACATATTTTGGAAGGATGAGTTTCTTGCTATTCATGGATTCGTGAATGATGTGGTAGAGAATCGTCAGGATAAGCCTTCTCTTGCGGTTTTAGCGGAACATCCACGGCTGAGGGGTCCCAAGCGAAATTCCGTTAGTCCAAATGTAGATAGTCCCCGGGTGAAGGAACGAAGATCTAAAGATCGTGCGGGCGGCTTTCAGTCAGATTCCACGGCTCTTCCGACTTTTAGTTCATCCAATATGCGGGTACGTACGACTCTCCTCTTGACCTTGGCCTGGATCGTTTATTTCCTTGTTCCTTTTCTGAGAATGCGCCCTTGTATTCTGTCCAGGGTCTCAGTAGTACGAACGCCTTTGCCAAACTTGCGAGCAGTCAGAAAACAACATTTTTCGAGACAGAGAGCAGCGTTGCAGAGCCTACCCATGATGACGCGAAACTCGAAAAGGATGAGAGTTCAGGGTCTAGCGGTGGCGAGAGCAATTCTTCCGACAGCAGTGTTGAATCTTCGTCTAGTCAGTCTGAAACTGAATCGGTGAGTCCCCTCCATGTTTTTCTTCTTTCCCCTTTTTTTTTTTTTGCAGTAAAACTAAATTTTGATTTTTAGGAGGAAACCGTTCATGGGGATGATCTTGAAGTGGAAGACCACCAGAGTAAAGACGTAGCCGTACTTCCCACTGTGGAAATTGTGCCAGCTAGTGACTTGGACATGGAGATTCATCGTCCCGAGGGTGCTGCCGTGACTCAGGTGGAGGAGAGCACTTCGGGGGGTGAAATTGTAGTTAGGGATCTCCCGCCGATTCCGATTGCCAGTGTGTGCCACCTTCAATCCTCCGTATCTGGCCCCTTTCCCAGGTCATGTGTTGATTAGTGGATTTAGCGTGCCAGCTAAACATGTGACATTGTACACCAAGATTTGGGAAAGCTATGGTCACATTGCCATGACTAAGAAAATTACTAGTCGACATGCGTTTGTCAAGCGTGTGGAGGAAGCCTTGTCTTCGATTGATGAGATGTGCAACGTGACTGGTCATACAATTTCTGAGGATGTAATCTCGAGCTGTAAGTTCCATCGTGACATGTGCGTGGGCTTCGAATTCAACATTCCTTGGTTCGTTGAAGGTCTCTCTGATGTTGAAAGGTCGTTGGCTAAAGCAGTTGAAGGTCCTTCCGCGGACACGATGAAGAAGCAGGAAGCGGAATTCAAGAAGTTGTGCAGGAAGCTGAAACTTAAGAGGGTGGCTCTCCAAAGCACGAGGGAGGCCTTTTCCAAAAGGAGCAAGCCGCTGTTGGAAAACTTCCCTTGAATATATATCTGTCTTCTGGACCTCTTATCTTTGGTGTTTTTTTTTTGAAAGGCAAATGAGACGCCTGGTTTTGGTTCTTGATTTTCGGATTTTCTCGGGTTAATAGATAAATGCTACCTTGACGGTTTTGGATTATATATATTTTTTTTTTTGAATGAAATGTTTAGAATTGAATTGTCTTCGGCTATGAATGAAAGTGACACAGACATCCCAGGAAAACCATGGAACCGTGTGTTGGTAGATGACATGGGATGAAACATGGCTATAGGTTTTATCAGAACTTGAAAAGAAAGAAAAGCAAACCACGTATTTTTGTCTAGATATAAGACTTACTTGGTTTTCGGGTATTCGATGAGAATAAACTTTCCGGTGTAGGACCAAGTTTTTTTTTTTTTTTTTTTCCGAGAAACATGGTCATGGGAAGTCCCCAGTCTTCCGAGTCGTTACTGAGTTGTCTGATAACTGCACCGTTAATCCTAGGGCGGATCGTTTTGCTTCCATCCTCTGAGAAGTCCCTGGTCATCCCTTGTCGTGTCATGACTGATGATCCAGCCGTCGAGTAACTAAGTCGGAGTGGATCGCCTTCCTCTACCATCTTGACGTCTGGGTCGAAGAATGAAATTGCTGGTTGAAAATTGACATTGTAACCGAAAGATCGAACCTCCCACTGTGGTCACCAATTGTTTGTAGGTGAAAATGGTTTCTGCTGATTTCGGTAATTACGGGTGTGCAGGTGAGAAACAATTTAAACCTTAAACAATGTACTACAAGGGACTACTTTAGATTCGAGAGATCAATCTGTACAAGTCCGGCCTAAACCAAGAAATGGCCGTTCCAGACTTGCCTCGGTCACAAAGTGGAGGAGAATGGGTTGGTTTTGGGGAGGGAAGCAAGGAAAGTGGTGAGACCAGAATAGTTGATTCTGGAAGAGTAGTCGGGTTACTACGACTTATTATCATAAAAAGTGAGGGAGCTCCCAAGGTGAGCTAGCAAGTAAGTATTTCTGAGTGTTGTATCTCCCGTATTAACTTGTTGTTCAATGGAAATAGGTAAGACCTATTTATACAGGTCAGAGTTAAAACGTACTCTGGTCTCATTAAGGAGTGGGGAAGTAAATGGGAGGAGGTGGTAACCGTATGCATGGAATTGATGTTCCATAAAGTGGTTAACGCATGAAACTGCTAACGTTATGGAATTGATGTCCCATAAAGTTATTAACGCATTGCTTTATGTCCCATGAACGTTTCACACATAACTTCCCGTATTTACTAACCGCCTCACCCTTATGACACTTCCTTATGACGGGCGTAGTATACGCCGCACGCTGTAAACCGCCAAACCAATACCCAAAGAGGATCCCCCAGTTTGTGTTGATGTCTCGAATGTTTTGGAAAACATGTAGCACGTTTTTGTGGCTTGGCAAGTCAAGCTTGGGAAACTTGCCAGCCTGGTGACCTTCGACGGTTGAGATTTTGAATCTTGAGAGAAGGGGCAACCGTTGATCGTTGCACGCCTTCATTTTGGTAGCCGCGTAGTGAGGGCCAACGTGGTGGCGCGGATGGGTTGGCATGCCATTGCCATGGCAAGGTTTGGCATGGCCAAACTTAGGTTTTCGGGCCAAAGGTTACCATGTGTCGTCTGGTAACCTTGGATGGCTAGGATTTGCTCCTGGGATTGAAGGGCAACCGTTGATTGTTGCACGCCTTCGTTTTGGTAGCCGCGTAGTGAGGGCCAACGTGGTGGCGCGGCTAGGTGGGCATGCCATTGGCATGGCAAGGTTTGGCGTGGTCAAACTTAGGTTTTCGGGCCAAAGGTTACCATGTGTCGTCTGGTAACCTTGGATGGCTAGGATTTTCTCCTGGGTTTGAAGGGCAACCGTTGATTGTTGCACGCCTTCGTTTTGATGGCCGCGTAGTGAGGGAAGGCCAATAGGGTGCGCGGCTAGGTTGGCATGCCGTTGGCATGGCAAGGTTTGGCATGTCCAAACTTAGATTTTTGGGCCAAAGGTTACCATGTGTCGTCTGGTAACCTTGGATGGCTAGGATTTGCTCCTGGGTTTGAAGGGCAACCGTTGATTGTTGCACGCCTTCGTTTTGGTGGCCGCGTAGGGAAGGCCAACATGGTGGCACGGCTAGGGTGTGGTTAGGCTTGGCATGTGGGGCCAAGGGTTCGCCTTGGGCGTGGCTAGCTTTGGCGAGGTGCGATTTTGTCTTGGCATGTGGGGCCAAGGGTTTGCCATGGGCGTATGGCGTGGCTAGGGCCAAGGCAAGGGAGTTTGGCTTGGCATGATGTGTCTAGCATGGCTAGGGCCAAGGCAAAGTGCGTTTGGCATGGCGTGGCTAGCTTTGCTAGGTTTGGTTTGGCTTGGCATGTAGGGCCAAGGGTTTGCCATGGACGTATGGCGTGGCTAGGGCCAAGGCAAGAGCGTTTGGCTTGGCATGATGTGACTAGCATGGCTAGGGCCAAGGCAAAGTGCGTTTGGCATGGCGCGGCTAGCTTGGCTAGGTTTGGTTTGGCTTGGCATGTGGGGCCAAGGGTTCGACTTAGGCGTGGCTAGCTTTGGCTAGGTGCGGTTTTGTCTTGGCATGTGGGGCCAAGGGTTTGCCATAGGCGCATGGCGTGACTAGCTTGGGCTAGGTGCGGTTTTGGCTTGGCATGTGGGGCCAAGGGTTTTTGGCGTGCTTGGGCATGTTTTGGCTTGGCATGTGGGACCAAGGGTTTGCCATAGGCGCATGGCGTGACTAGCTTGGGCTAGGTGCGGTTTTGGTTTGGCATGTGGGGCCAAGGGTTTGCCATAGGCGCATGGCGTGACTAGCTTGGGCTAGGTGCGGTTTTGGCTTGGCATGTGGGGCCAAGGGTTTTCCATAGGCGCATGGCGTGACTAGCTTGGGCTAGGTGCGTGACTAAGCTAGGGTTTTGGGGCAAAGGTCGTTTGGTAACCTTAGACGGACAGGGTTTGCTCCTGGGATTGAAGGGCAACCGTTGATTGTTGCACGCCTTCGTTTTGATAGCCGCGTAGTTAAGGCGGCATGGGGCCATGGTGGCGCATTTGGCATGGGGCCATGGTGAGGTGCATGATTTGCCATGGCGTAGTAGGTGTGCTAGCATGGGCATGATTTGCCATTGGCACAGAGGTGCGGCTAGCTTGGTTGGCATGCTTTGGCATGCGCGGTTGGTGTGGGGCATGATTTGCCATTGGCACGAGGTGTGGCTAGCATGGTTGGCATGCTTTGGCGTGGTCGGTGTGGGGGCATGATTTGCCATTGGCACAGAGGTGCGGCTAGCATGGTTGGCATGCTTTGGCGCGGTCGGTGTGGCTGGCATGATTTTCCATTGGCACTGATTTGAGGTGCGGCTAGAATGGTTGGCATGCCTTGGCGCGGTCGGTGTGGTTGGCATGATTTGCCATTGGCACAGAGGTGCATCTAGCATGGTTGGCATGCTTTGGCGCGGTCGGTGTGGCTGGCATGATTTGCCATGCGGCTAGCATGGTTGGCATGGTGCGGCTAGCATGGTTGGCATGCTTTGGCTAGCATGGTTGGCATGCTTTGGCGTGACATGATTTGGCATGATTTGCCATTGGCACACGTGGGAATTAGGGTTTGGCTTGTCGTAACCTAATTTGAAAAAGATACCCCTTAATTATTTAGGGACACATTAAAGGTTTCAGTAAATGTGCCTAGTAAATGCTTGTTACCTTAAATGTTGTGACATCACTGTCTGCTAGGGTTTAGTGTTTTAGAATTTTAACCCTAAGCTAAAAACCACCATCAACTAGAGAGATTGAGATATAAACTTCGTTCATATACTTTTTTTATCTAGATTGAGTCCGATTTGTCAGTTGATTCTCTAGAAAGTATATTGGAGTTTGTCCATACAGCATTGCTAAGCGAAATATCGGGTGTGGTTGTTAGACCCCGCTTTTTCAAATATTATTATCACTTTGTCATGAAATCTCCAAGTACAAAGGGTGTTGATGGGTGAAAACTACTCTGCAGAATTTGGTAATTTGGGTGTGGATGAGGAATGAATTTAAACCTTTAAACAACTGCATTGCGCGGTGAGTGCTTGTAGATTCGAGAGATCATCACAGTGCAAGTCCGGCCTAAACCAAGAAATGGTAGTTTCTAGACTTGTTTCGGTCACAAAGTGAAGGAGATGGGGTTGATCTTAGGGAGGAAGCGAAGAAGGTGTTGAGATTGTGAAGGTGTTGGCTTGCTTATGACTTGTAACGAGAAAGATGAGCGAGGCTTGCGGTTGATGCAAAGCGTGCTCACGGGTGTTTGAATACGATTTGTATTAACACTTGGTTTTTCTGTCTCGTACGAACTTGTGTTGTTGTTTGGGCCAGGGCGGAGAACCTATTTATACAAGTCATTGAGCCTCATTCACGTCTCTCGTGGGAAGTGGAGGAAGTGGAGTTGTGCGTTGACCAGTCTTGCCCACTTCTCCTGTTCATCTCTAACCGTCCATGACTTCCTAACACGTTCTTGTGATGGCGCGTTACGCCGCCTTGTAAACCGCATGAGACCAATACCCCAGTATGTATCCCCCGGTTGTGACATGATTGATGTGCTGGAATGTGCGGATCGTGGATCCCACGAAAGATAGCATGTAATGCTGAATTGAATAACTGCGCGTTATTGTAAAGTCGATACTTGTGAAGTATCGTGTGTATTTTATGCGTAAAGTCTTTTTGCATTGTGGTGTGGTAAAGTGATGGGTAATGGCGCCTCACTAACCAAATAACTCCCGACCAGGGTTGTATAACCAAGTTTGGTGAAGTTGAACGGATGAGATGATGTTTGAGACACTCATCTATGGCCAGATTAATGTATACTAGGGTTTTTGAAGAGGTGCGCAAGACATCACTCTTGACTTGGTCGAAACCAAGCATGGGAAGGGCTTTGGAGAGGACCGACCAGGGTCATGCATGTTGATGGCATGCCGGTGTACACGTCCATGTCTCACTTTCCCAAGAAGGCGCGATCTAGGCCACTCAAATTGACCAAAGCACATTGAGTGGTTGAGATCGGTTTGCGGCAATTTCTTACCGCAAAGGAGTTGATAACTGCGTGATATTCCGCGACGCGTTCCAAGACAACCGTCCTTGGTCGGTCTTGGTCGATCACTCCGTGTAGGTGGTAGGTTGATGTTCACACCTATACACGATTATCCCATGAAAACGTGATCTAAGCCATTCAAATCATCACGGTGAAGTTGAGCGGTCGAGATCAATTTGAAATTTGGGAAGTGTAACCACGCATGTTTGGGCGGGCGTTTTGGATTAGCCGGGCATGATATGCCTTGGCCGACCGCATGAGGAGATAGATGGGCCCACGGTGATCATCTTTGGTATGACCAGGACTGTTTAATCTAATTTGTGACCCTCCATTCGTACTTAGGAGAAGATGGACGCGCGTGATGGCTTGAAACCCTAATTTGGCTTTCAAAGCCGTGCGCCACCTCTTGTTTGGGTGACGATTTTGTCACGGCCAAACATTGTTGGTCTTGACCGGTAGGCGGGGTTGCAGCGGTCTCACGGTGATCGTGTTGACATGCCTCTGGGCCTTTAAGTCTACATCTACACCTCCATCTATATGCGAAGATGGATGGTTGAGACTATTTGCGACACATGTAATATCGCCGCAAACCCTTATTTAGGTTTTCCGTCCAAAATGCTTGGTATGAACGTCTTTTGGCAAGCAAGAGGCCAATGGCCGACCATGCGGGGTCGGTAGTGGGTATTCCATACCGCTTGGGGGTGATGGAATTGATGCAGGGTCATCCAATCATGCTTACGAAGTTGGATGGCTGCGATCGAGATCATATCAGGAGGCTGATACAAGAAGTCAGGATGCTCAATCGGGCTAGTATAACACAGAGAGGGCTCAATCGGGCTAGTATAACACAGGAGAGGGCTCGGGCTAGTATAACACAGAGAATCAGCACATGACGGGTATTTCGTACATGGTTTCATTATAGTGCTTGGAGGTTCGTGTTACTCTATATGAGTAACACTCGGTCATCATGCCACACCGATAATGAGTACATGAAATACAAAGGGTCGATAAGAAATTCACGAGAATGGGACTATTGCTACAAGTTCCATTCTTGGTGAATCAAGTGAGGAGTATCCAACACTTATAGATGGCTTTATCTTTTACAAGATGTCAGCGCATGATCTTTTATGGTTTTTACAAATTTAACCTTAAACGAAAATCCACCATCAACAAAGGGTGACCGTTAATACTCTACATATCCTCCAGTGATATTGTTGTCGGAGCTCTCCTCGCTCAAGAAGATGAAGAAGGCATCGAATGTCCAATCTACTACTTGATCATACAATGAGAGATACCGAACCCGGTACAAAAAAAGGATGAAAGAGCATGCTTAGCATTGGCCCACACAATTGTAAATTGAGACACTATTTGCTGTCAAACAGAGTTGTGCTTGTCTCCAAGGCCGACCCTATAAAGTTCTTACTATCAAAACCATCTTTGATAGGCAGACCAGCAAAGTGGCTACTTTAAATGTCAGAGTTCACATAGCATGTGTCCCACCCAAAGCAATCAAAGGATAAGCAGTTGCAGATTTACTCGCTGCCTTTCCAGGGAAGACGTCACAATGCTATATGAAAACGTGCCCGGTGAATTTCCAGAGATTTGGTCGTTAAACAAGAAACATGGTTATTATAATTTGATGGATATGCCACCCCTAGCAATGACACGGGAGGAGCGGGCGTGGTGCTAGTTTCTCCATCCAGGTGAAGTCTTCTCACAATCATTTAAATTGATTTCCCTTGTACCAACAATTCGGCGAGTATGAGGCTTTCTTGTTAGGATTATCCTTATCCAAACAAGCGGGAGAAATGCACACTGGAGATAGAGGAGACTCAAGCTACTAGTCAATCAAATGAATGGAGTGTACTCTCTCAAGGAAGTAAAACTTGCTCCATTGAGCGAAGCACAATGAATTTTGACTCATTTCTTGACACAACAATCGTGCATATCGGTAGAACCAACTACATGCATCTTGATTTGTTTAGCAACTCTCGCCTCCAAATTACAATTTGAAGGATCGAGAGAAGGCCATCACGGTGCGAGAGCGTGCTATATCATCAACATGGCTCACTCAAGTTGAGGATGCTCAAACAAGCGGTGGCGAGCACCTATCATCCATGAATTGAGCGATTCTCTTTCGAAGGAAAATCAGCCTCAAAGAATTAAAAAACTTCTTTCTGCTTCATGGAGCATTGTATTATCGGAATCATGATAGGTCTTTAATGCCTCGGAGACGAAGAAGCGAAAAGAACAACTCAAACGCACGCATGAGGAAATATGCGGACAAATATTGGTGGTAACACTTTTTGAGAAGGCTTCAAAGGCTTGGATATTATTGGCCTTCCATGGAGGCTCAGTCAAGAGCTTTGCAAGGTTCTTGTCCCAATTGTCAAATGCCTCATCATCATTTAGAGGCTTTGACAATCCATCATCTTGGAGGCTGGAGAGAGCCTTACATCAAGTACCTAGCCGAGACAATGACTTACCATCGAGAGATAAAAGAAGCAATTAAACTCACTCGAGAGAGCTAAAAGATTTGTCTTTCTTGATGGAATCCTATACCGTAAAAGTTTGGAAGAAATTTTCTAAGATGTAGTCGAGCATGAAATTTCAACAATTCCGAAAGAAATGCACGACAGAGAACATCAAGGAAAGAGGAAATTATTTCTCCAGATTCATGAGAAATATTATTATCCGACCATGGAGGATGATGCAGCTGCGCACGTTCAGAAATGTTATCAATGCCAAGTCCATGGTAATCTCATTTACACTCCTTCTTTCCCATTACATTTTGTGAGCAGTACATGGCCTTTCAGGCGGGGACCTGGATATCATCGGAAAATCAATCCGACATCTTCGACTGACATGAATACATCATCACATCAACTGAGTATTTCACTAAATGGGTTGAAGCCATCCCTCTCAGAAGCACTACTGGAATCATGATTGCGGCCTTCATCAAGGAATACATCATATGTAGATTTGGCGTTCCTAAACATCTCATCACAGATAACTGGACCCCTTTTGCCAACAAGCATGTGAAGGAACTACTCGAAAAATATGGTATCAAAGCAGTTTTCTCTACACCATACTATTCCCAAGGAAGCAGAGACAAGCGAAGAGTACCAACAAGACTTTGATCGGATTCTCACTCGAACGGATCATGAAAATCCTCGAACGTGGCATGAACAAGACGCCTTTTTATGGCTTTTGGGCCTATCGAACGCACCAAGCTCAATCGGAACTTCACCATATTTCCCCGTCTATGGAGCCGATGCCATACTCCCAGCCGAAATTAAAATTCCTTCAGCAAGGATTGCAACAGCCAGTGGAGTACAATGGGACGAAGCCGAAGTGTCTAATTCAAGAATTGCTGAACTGGACATGCTCGAATTAAGAAGGGCTAAAGTGGAGAAATACGTAGAGGCCTGCAAACAAAGGATCTCCAGAGCCTACAACAAAATGGTAAGACCCCGAATGGTATTAAAAACAACAAAGCACATTCAATAAGACATGTCTGCTCCCAAGTTCTCTCCGAAATGGGAAGGGCCATATGTAGTCATCAAGGATGTATCCAGTGGGTATTACAAGATCTTGTCTATTGATGGGGGAGTAGAAGGAAATATAATTAACGACAAATGGATCAAAGCATATTACGCCTGATCAACAGAAAACAATTACCTTTTCATCATTCAAGCATATTTTAAAAATGTAATTTTATGTTTCTCCAAAGAGCGCCCAAAATGCTCGTTTGTTCATTAAACATTTCATCAAATGAACAAAATTCTATCACACCATGATCAATTATTCTACCTTACTTAAAAAAAAAGCCTAAGCCTACTCAAAACAACAATCATAAACGCTCATCTAGAGTACACCATCCAATAACATATAATTCTTACTAGATATCATTTTTAACTTCGTCTGGAAGTTCTCAGTTCTCACCCTCATATCTTCAATCTCCCTGTCAACCATTATTGAATATAGAACTAATGCTCCCTCCTCAACCATGATCGTAGTTGAAGAGGAGATCATATTAGCGACAATGGCAGCCCTGTCAATCTTGATGATCTCAAGATGACGATGAAGCCAGCCCACATTGAATTTCAAGAGCTCACAGTTCGAGATCCTGTTATTTCACATATAAAGATCTTTCTTCTTAACATCCCGTAAGTTCTTCTTAGTCATCTCATCGATGATGGGCAATAATCCAGCAACCGTGGTTAAGAGAGTCGGCAGAAAACCTCTCCATACTTCGTGGTATCAATGTGCCCATATTTCCTCCAGATTTTGGTGTACAGTGATGCATAACACTTGGGAACGATAAAACCGCCGATCAGCTGATTATCTGGGCAGGAATTTTCCATGGGAATGTCAAATGTAAGGATGGTCGTCGGGTACTCACAAACCGGAACTTCAAGATCAGCGTTTACAGAGTTGATTGAATCATCGCCAGCACGATCATCATCATTAGCTACAACTGCCGACTTTCCATTTCTTTTCTTCCCGCTTCGAAACATGAATATCAACCTACAACAATAAACCATTCAATCTCAAAAGATTTGGATAAAAGTTCATTCGAGATAAAATCTTTATCAAACTCACAGATGTTCCAGCATCCACACGAGCAGTTTGGAAACGAGCAGGGATCTTAACAGTTCGTTTGGGTCTTAAGTTATACGGAGAGGAAGAGGAAAGTCGGTCACCTTGATTTATCTGCAACAAATATTTTTTCTTTAATCTGTCATTGGTTATACGAAAAAAAAGAAAAGAATAGTACTCCATTACCAAGTTGGGTACTTCACTTCCCGCCCGATGGAGATGCGCTTGAGGAGATGAGCTCTTGTCGAGACATATTGTTGTGAGGTATGGTGATAGTTAAAATTCCTTAAATACTGATGAAACTTAAGGATGGAAGAGGATAAGCGTATAATTAGTAATCCCCGAGTCTTAAAGATATACAAAGACATTGTTGACGAAGGTCACTAAACGGAAGTACAATGATTGAGTGTGGCACATGGACATTTGGTCATTTAGTTTAATAGACGGCACAATATAAAAGAACCAAATACATAATAAAAGGGTTTTTCAAAAATCCTAATTTAATGTATATGAAATGCTCAAATGATCAGTGAGATATCTACTACGAAGACTAAAAAGACGTTCAAACGTTCAAGAAGATTGCAAGTAAGACTAATCATCATATTCATCAGAGTCATTGCCGTCCTCACAATCATCATCATCTTCTGTGGAGTTCTCTTCGAATTCTTCATCGGAATCATCGTCAGAATTCTTAGCAGGGATTTCCTATAAACGATCTTTAGGATCATCATACATTGCATCCAAATAGTCATCTTCTTCGCATTCGGCTCGGAAATACGCTCTAGCCAATCTCTCAGCCCTCATACCAGGTGGATATGGCTTAACTTTGCGTTCGACGGAGGTTCCCTGACAGGCTCGACTTGCGTCGCATCCGAATCTGGCACTCATCAAGCCACGAGATCGAATTTAGTCCTCAATCGCTAGCTTTGTTTGTTGAAGTCGGCATATTTCGATAAGTTTGCCAAACTTTTCATCTTCGGCTTCTCTCTTTAAAAACCTATCACGAGCAACCTTCAGATGATCTAGAGACATGTCGTTTATCAATTTTCTAGCATTTCTTAGAGATTAAGCAACCTCGACACACACATCTGCAGAGCTTTTCATCTCCGGCTTGGACGTGTCGGAATATTCCTCAGATGAACTGGAAAAATAGTCACTGGAAATCACCATTATCTGTTACGAAGATTGTGGAGTCAAGACACATTGGTAACAACACGCATTAAAATGGTAACTTTCCAACTTTTACCTGATTACGATTCCACTAACAATAGTGATTGTGATACAAGAGTTAACACTTCAAAATTTGCCTCGTTTCTTCGAACCTCGCAAAACGAGCAAAACTTTGTTATTAGAAAATCGAAACTTAATTTTCATAGAATCGTGAGCATAATTTTCCAACTGCGTGAACATCCACTATTGAGTCATAAAAAAACTCACACCAAGGCAATATTTCATCATAAACAATCGTCTACCTTTAATGATTATTCAAAATTGATATTTTGATTTGGACAAAATAATAAAACATGAATTACTCACTGTTGTTTATAGGTAAAAATCGTTTAATAGATTTTGGTAAATTCGGTAGGTGAGTGAGAAACTTGTTTAAATCCTAAACAAATGTATTTGCACGTGAGTACTTTATAG
Source organism: Papaver armeniacum (assembly GCA_023531295.1). NCBI lineage: Eukaryota > Viridiplantae > Streptophyta > Magnoliopsida > Ranunculales > Papaveraceae > Papaver > Papaver armeniacum. Next base: position 45,373 of record JAJJWW010016303.1, read on the forward strand.
ATTCGAGATATCAACTGTGCCAAGTCCGTCCTAAACCAAGAAATGGCCATTCAGGACTTGCTTGATTACAAAGTGGAAGAGAAGGGTTGATTTGGGGAGGAAGCAAAGAAAGGTGTTGAGACCAGAATAGTTCGGGAGAGTAGTTGTCTCGACTTGTATCGAAAGTGAAAGCTTAGGAAGCTTGCAAGAGATGAAAGCTTTTGGAGAGCTTGCAAAGTTGTATTTTCCGAGAGTGTTGTATTTTTCTCTGACCGAGACTTGTTATGCAGTGGAAATAGGTAAGACCTATTTATACAAGTCGAGATCAAACGTACCTGGCCTCATGAAGGAAGAGAGTAAAGGGTGAAATAATGGGAGGAGGTGGTAACCGCAAGTTGTTTATGGGTGAAAACGTTTTCACCATTATTTCCTCATTTATTTGACCGCTTTATTCTATTCACGCTTTCTTAATGTGAGCGTAGTGTACGCCTGTAAGTTGTGATGTGCCAAACCAAGACCCTGGAAAGCATCCCCGGTTTGTGTTGATAACTCGAGTGTTGGTTGCACCTTGAGTGCAAGTGGCGCGGTAGGGCGCGTGTGGCATGTGTGCCGGGGCATGTGAGGAATGCCTTTGTTGCGGGTTGCACCTCGGCGCAAGTGGCAATGCGAGAGCTGCTAGTGGCGTGTGTGGCATGTGCCAATGGCATGTGCGGAATGCCTTGGTGGTAGGTTGTACGTTGAGTGTTAGTGGCAATGCAGAGCTACTAGTGGCGTGTTTGGCATGTGCCAATGGCGTGTGCGGAATGCCTTGGTGGTAGGTTGCACGATTTGCAAAGTTAGGCTACTGCGTGGGTTTTGGCATGTGTCAATAGCACGTGCGGCCAAGTTGGCCTAGGTTGCCACGGCTTTGTAAGTTAGGCTACCGGCGTGCGTGTTTGGCATGTGTCAATGGCACGCGCATGGCCATTAGGGCTACGTCCCGGTAAGAAAAGCTACCAATGATACATGTTGGCATGTGCCAATGGCATGCTCGGCCATTAGGGCCATGGCCTGGTAAGAAAAGCTACCAGCGATGCGTGTTGGCATGTGCCAATGGCATGCGTGGCCAATTTAGGTCACGACCTGGTAAGAAAAGCTACAATCGATGCGTGTTGGCATGTGCCAATGGCATGCGCCAATGGCATGCTCGGCCATTAGGGCCATGGCCTGGTAAGAAAAGCTACCAGCGATGCGTGTAGGCATGTGCCAATGGCATGCGTGGCCAATTTGGGTAACGACACAGTAGGAAAAGCTACAATGAGCGTGTTAGCATGTGCCAATGGCATGCGTGGCCAATTTGGTCCGCCACAGTAGGAAAAGCTACCGGTGAGCGTGTTGGCATGTGCCAATGGCATGCGTGGCCAATTTGGGTCACTACCTGGTAGGAAAAGCTACCAATGCGAGCGTGTTAGCATGTGCCAATGGCATGCTCGGCCATTAGAGCCACGCCCGGGGTGAGAAAAGCTACTGTGAGCGTGTTGGCATGTGCCAATGGCATGCTCGGCCATTAGGGGCCAAGCCACAGTGAGAAAAAGTTACCGGCGAGCGTGTTGGCATGTGCCAAATGGCATGCTCGGCCATTAGGGCCACGCCACAGTGAGAAAAGCTACCAGAGCGTGTTGGCATGTGCCAATGGCATGCTCGGCCATTAGGGCCACGCCCGGTGAAAAGCTACTAGCGGCGTGTTGGCATGTGCCGATGGAATGCTCGCCCATTAGTGCCCACGCCTTGGCAGAAAAGCTAGTGAGCGTGTTGGCATGTGTCAATGGCATGCGTGGCCAATTTGGCCTAGGTTGCACGGTTTGCAAGCCTAGGTGCAAAGGCGCTACTGGCATGGCGCGACTAGGGCCAAGGTAATTGTGTTTGGCTTGGCGTGGCGTGACCCGTAGCTAGGGGCCAAGGCGAGTGTGTTTGGCATGGCGCGGCTAGCTTGGGCAAGGTGTGGTGGCATGATTTGCCATTGGCACGGAGGTGCGGCTAGCATGGTTGGCATGCTTTGGCGCGTTTGGTGTGGCTGGCATGATTTGCCATTGGCATAGAGGTGCAGCTAGCATGGGTTGCATGCTTCGGTGCGTTTGGTATGGCTGGCATGATTTGCCATTGCCATAGAGGTGCGGCTAGCTTAGGCTAGGTTTGGATGGCATGATTTGCCATTGGCACGGAGGTGCGGCTAGCATGGTTGGCATGCTTTGGCGCGTTTGGTGTGACTAGCATAGCTAGGGCCAAGGCAGAGTGCGTTTGGCATGGCGCGGCTAGCTTGGGATAGGTGTGGCTGGCATGATTTGCCATTGGCACGGAGGTGAGGCTAGCATGGTTGGCATGCTTTGGCGCGTTTGGTGTGGCTAGCATGATTTGCCATTAGCACGGAGGGGAATTAGGGTTTTGTTCGTTGTAACCCTAATTTGAAAAAATACCCCCTATTAATTACTGACTACATGCATTAAATGTCCTAATAAATGTGTCACCGGTGACATTAGGTTATTTGGGGTTTACGATTTTACCCTTTGTTTAAAAACCACCATCAACATTAAGTCCCTGCTTAGCTCGAGCAGGAGCTTTGTTGCGAGGTAAGCATAAGATGGTGACAAATTATCAACTTGATGAAATCGTAAAGAGAATTGAGGAGGCTTGTCGACCTTTTTTTTATAAATAGATTTGGAATCCTTGCCTCACGCGATTTGCACAAATCGGGAGGTGGCACAATTGGGAAGTCGGGCGTCATTGAGAGACAGGGAAGTCAGGCGGCATCGAGAAGTTGACACGAGTTGGCCGAGGCGTGCTAGGTGGGGGGACCGGTGCAAAGTGGGAAATTTGTCCCGCTAGATGGCGGGACCGGAGCAAGGTGGGGAAGCTGGCGTGCTATGGGCGTGACAGGCGGTCGTTGGGAGGTTTGGCGCAATTGGTGGGGCCGGTGTGGCTTGGGATATTGAAGAGGCAGGCGCGAGCTTGATGGGACCGGTGTAAACAAGGAGGAGTAGGTGTTTCTACATGTAGCAAAGTTTCCTTATTTTGCCTTCCTTCACGCGCGGCTTCAATCGGGGCATCATCCATGCCAAAATCAGAGCGTTATGTCCCTCATTGCTTCCTTTCCTTTTTAAGGTTCCGTATTCATACCTAACGTAATTGCTCCGCCTCCCTTGTTTGAGAAAAGGTTCTTCTTGTTGAGTTTCTTTCTTTGCCTAGAGACGAATCATCCTCTAAACAGCCGATTCTCCAAGTGAAGGCGCGAGGTCGACTCTTGCAAAAAAGCACCCCGACTAGGGTTATTCGGGCTAAGAAGATCATACCGGTATGCTTTCTTCTTCTCTCTGTTCGTGTTATCCTCTTTGTGTATAGATATGATGGAACTTGATCATTTTCCCCATCTTTTGCAGTGTATGATGGGACTCTCCAGAGATGGCCGCGCCTTTAACTCTTCGGAGAAGGACTTCAGACTTGGCGAAGATCGATCTTATTCTCTTGAGGAGGCATTGGTTGGGATTGAATCTCCGTTCCATGAAGCTAGTGAAATCATTAAGGACCTCCCTTCCATCTATCCCCATGAAGAACATGTGCATGTTCGGACTTTCTTGGGTTCAGTGAGCATGGAGGAGGGGCGAGAGAACGAGGAAGAGTCTTGGCATGTTGAGAGGTTTCAGTGTGGCAAAGCCTTTCCTCGATCCGGGTATGGGGCGGATCGGACTGTTTCTAGGTTGAAGCGACGGAAAAGCGAACGTGTGGGGGTCTTGGAGGAGAGCGCCATGATTCTTGACTCTGATGCGGATGAATCAAAAAACTTTCTCCGAAGTGTCACTGAGAAAACCTTCGAAGGAGCATATGACGGAAACGAAATACACTTTGAAGTTGATGCCAAAGGTGTCGTTGGTGATACCGGAGGGGCCATGGTGCCGTATGCTAGACCGGTCGTCGGGGAGGACATTGTTGCCGCTGTGGTTGCTTCGGGATGGGATGCTGAGGTTGCTGCTGGTAACACCGTTGAATGGAATCTTTGTTGCCCGAGTGATTGCCGGGGGAAGTGCTTGAAGATAGTCTTACCCGAGGGGACTTGTGCTCCATCCTTCGAGGGCTAGTTCTTCCCTTTTGTTATTTCTGTTAGCTGCTTTAGTTCCCCTGATGCCCTTTTTTTTTTTTTTTCGCAAACTCATCTTTACCTTCTTCTTCATCAGTCAACATTTTGCTACATTTATATATTTTTTGAAAGAGGTTGTGGTATGATGGCTCGCAATGGTTTTACGGGTTTATCCGATGTATTTCTCGATATACGGAGAATTTGCTTGGAAAGAGATGTATTTATGCTTTTATTTTTTTGACGGAAAAGGAAACCCAGAAAAAAGATACAAACGTGTGTACTCATCTTGGGGAGTACAACTACTAAGAGGAATTGTTAAAGGAAATACTAAAGGGGAGTGATTGGGAGGTACAACGTTTTAGAGATTGGAGACCTTGAGCCATCGCGAGTGAATTATCACGCCTTCGGGTGTGTACGCATTGATGAGCTTGCAATATCCTCCCAAAGGGTATCCGCAACCGGATCTGACTCGTCTTCTCTTTCATCGGGCGAATCAGTTTGAATAGCCATTTTTACAAATCATCCTCCCAACTTGAAACCTGACTTTCCTTAACAACTATATCTCCGATTGAAAACGGTTCAGACGTCCGTGCAACCGTTTGAGTCTTGGCTTCGTTGGTTTCAATAGAAGTTTCCAAGCTTCTTGCAAAGTGTTCAAATGGTCCATCTCCCCATTCACATTTCTTGACAAGCGTTCGTGCGATGTCACTGGCGAGTCCCCATGACGGAATGGGGAAGGAAAAGACGGTTGCAGAAAAGGTTGCTCGGTCAGACTTACTTGCATTTGAAAATCATGAGCTAGCGCCAACGGGTCCTCTCCGGATGTCTGGGTTCCTTCAATAGCTCGTTGATGCGATAACCAGTGGGATGATTTGTTGGGAATTCCTTCGGGTGTGGACGTCGGCAGAGGGTGTACATCCAATCTCGCTTTGTTGTCGAGCACCCACAAGCGTCCCAATATCATGTCATGATCTAGTTCTTTGACAATGTGGAATTTGCTATGTGTTATAGCGTCTCCCATCTTGATCTCTAGGTTGATGTAGCCATGCGCGTTCAAAGTTTCTCCTCTCAAGTTCTTAATCACGGACGGGGAATAGGTAGTGTCTTGTTTTGTAAATCCCGCGCCTTTAGTGTCTTGAAAGTAATGATGTTGTGGTCAGAGGCCGTGTCGATGAGCGTGTCGTCAAATTCGTTACCTCTTAAACGGGACGTGGTCAGCAGTCCCCAGTTCTCCTTTTTGGTTTCGCCTGTTTGGAAAGCTTGGGCCTGGCGTGGTTTCCGAGGAGAGAAAAAGTCGTTTGCTTAGGATACAACACGATTGAGAGCTGCGAAAATATCTTGGCGCCGCACCTTGGAAAGATAGAGAATTTCGCATACATGTTGCATCATGGATTGTACCGGTCTCGTGCATGGAGTCCCCAGAAGACATGCAGTTTCTTATTGGGAGTGGGTCTCGATGCACTCTTTCGTCTCCGGTTGGAGTCCTCCCGCTTCCGTCCTTTTTTGAAAATATGCTTTAGTCCGTTGCAATCGCTGGTCGGGTGGTGAACGAACCTATGGTAGTGGCAAGTACTTGGGGTTCGCCATCTCGGCCTCGGTTGGTGGACGTCTCGGGAGGTGGTCCGATAATATCATCTTGAACCCGAGCTTCTAGGAGGTCAATCACCTCCTCGATGGGAAACGGAAATCAAGGGTATTTCCTTCGGTCTCATGATGCTTGCATGGGAGTTTTAGTGAAGGTCTTTCGTGGCGGGGTTCCCGTTGCGCCGCCTTCACGTTTTGGTCGGTGGCTCGTAGTTGGGGCTTTCCTTTTTCCCCTTTCGTTTACTATGTTCACGGAGGATGAGCCGGCATTAAATTGCTTGCTGATGAGGCGTCTACTCCCGCGAGTTTCATGCGTTTCTTCGGTTCGAGTTGGCCTAGCTCTTTCCAGTAATGCTGGTGCTGTTGTTGCGGATTGTCTGGCGGCTTCGTGGAGTTCGGAGAATGTTTGGAAGCGCAAGTTCTCTAGCAGGGCGCAATAAATAGGAACCATACCATTGATGCACGCATTCACCAGTTGTTTCTCGGTCACGTTTGGGTCGTGACGGTCAGTGCTTGAACCACGAACCTTTTGACGAAATCATTCGGATGTTCGTTATCCCACTGGTACATTCTTTCGAGGTCCGAGAAAGTAACTTGTTGAACACGAAGAAGTATTTCTTGTAAACGCGGTGACCATGCTACTCCGGTTGGGAATCTTTGTTCGGTGGGATGATGTTGTACCATGTATACGCCCTTCCTGTAAGTGATTTTGAGAATTCCCTTAAACGAAGAACGTGATTATATTCATGTTCACCTAGGGATTCCAGGAAACGGGATACATGCTCATGTGCATTCCCGGTACCATCGTACAAGGTAAATTGAGGAGAAGAGTACCCCCTTGGGAGAGGGATTGTCTGCATTTCGGATGGGTAAGGGGGTTGGTGATGATGCACGTCCAATTCATCATTCTTGATTCGGTTGCGGAGAAGTTGTTCCGGATCTTCTCGCGTGACGAAGATGGTAGTGATTTCCTCTCAACGGGATTCTAGCGCGAGTTTCCTCATCCGTGGAGGTGTGCTCCGCCGAGGTGCTGGCGTCGGGGTTGTTGGAGACGTTCCTAAACGGCTCTGGAGGACGCGACTCATATGGTAGTCGCTCTGTCAAGGTCTTGAGAAAGATGAGTACCTCCTTCTGCGTTGAAACCATATCCGTCTGGGCTCTGGCGAGCATCTCCTGTCGTTCCATCAAATCAGCGATGGTGACATAAGGACGACTTCCTCTGGTTCCTCCGGTCTCTCGTCCCGTCGGCGGGGTAGTTGGAACCTTAGTTGTGGTCGGAGGCGCCATGCTAGACGAAGCATTAGGGGCCGCAGTGGTGGCTCTGGCCCTGGTGACTGGTGGTGTAACACCCGAAGAGATATTTTTATTGCCGTGATTAGAAGGTTGTGCAGAGACACTAGAGGAGGCAGCAGCTCTGGCCCTGGTGATTGGCGGTGTTACGCTTGAGGGAGTGCATTCTATGTTACTATAGTCAGTAGGTGATGCAACAACATTATTGAGAGAGACGCTAACATCAGGGATGTGTTATGTGCTGGTATTCTCGGCAGCCGCTCCGGACCTGAGTTCCACCATGTTGGGATTTGACGTTCGGGAAAACGAAATCGGAGTCGGAGTTGGTATTGTAACCGATAGATCAATCCTCCATTGTGGTCGCCAATTGTTTATGGGTAAAAATCGTTTCCGCCGATTTTGGTAAATTCAGTAGGTGAGTGAGAAACCTGGTTTAAACCCTAAACAAATGTCTTTGCACGTGAGCACTTTATAGATTCGAGAGATCAATACGACAAGTCCCGGCCGAAACCAAGAAATGGCCGTTCCAGACTTGCTTCGGTCACAAAGTGGAGGAGAAGGGTTGATTTGGGGAGGCAAGCAAAGAAAGGTGTTGAGACCGAGAATAGTTCTGGGAGAGTATTGTCTCGACTTGTTATCAGAAAATGAAAGCTTAGGAAGCTTGCAAGAGATGAAAGCTTTTCGAGAGCTTGCAAAGTTGCCTTTTCTGAGAGTGTTGTATTTTTTTCCTGACCGACACTTGTTGTCTCGGTGGAAATAGGTAAGACCTATTTTTACAAGTCGAGATTGAAATGTACCCCGGCCTCATGAAGGAAGAGAGTAAAGGGTGAAATAATGGGAGGAGGTGGTAACCGCAAGGTGTTTATGGGTGAAAACGTTTTCACCATTATTTCCTCATTTATTTGACCGCTTTATTCTTATTCACGCTTTCTTAATGTGAGCGTAGTGTACGCTGCAAGCTGTGACCGCCAAACCAAGACCCGGAAAGCATCCCCCGGTTGTGTTGATGTCTCGAGTGTTGGTTGCACCTTGAGTGCAAGTGGCGCCGCTAGGGCGCGTGTGGCATGTGCCAATGGCATGTGCGGAATGCCTTTATTGCGGGTTGCACCTCGAGCGCAAGTGGCAATGCCATAGCCGCTAGTGGCATGTGTGTGCCAATGGCATGTGCGGAATGCCTTGGTGGTAGGTTGTACGTTGAGTGTTAGTGGCAATGCCAGAGCTGCTAGTGGCATGTGCGAAATGCCTTGGTGGTAGGTTGCACGGTTTGCAAGTTAGGCTACCAGCGTGGGTTTTGGCATGTGTCAATGGCACGTACGGCCAAGTTGGTCTTGGTTGCACGGCTTGCAAGTTAGGCTACCCGCCGTGCGTGTTTGGCATGTGTCAATGGCACGCATGGCCATTAGGGCTACGTCCCGGTAATAAAAGCTACCAACGATGCATGTTGGCATGTGCCAATGGCATGCTCGGCCATTTGGGCCATGGCACAGTAAAAAAAAGCTACCAGCGATGCGTGTTGGCATGTGCCAATGGCATGCGTGGCCAATTTGGGTCACGGCATGGTAAGAAAAGCTACCAGCGATGCGTGTTGGCATGTGCCAATGGCATGCTCGGCCATTAGGGCCATGGCCGGAGTAAGAAAAGCTACCGGCGATGCGTGTAGGCATGTGCCAATGGCATGTGTGGCCAATTTGGGTCACGACATGGCAGGAAAGGCTACCAGCGAGCGTGTTGGCATGTGCCAATGGCATGCGTGGCCAATTTGGTCACGGCCTAGTAGGAAAAGCTACCGACGAGCGTGTTGGCATGTGCCAATGGCATGCGTGGCCAATTTGGGTCACGGCACAGTAGGAAAAGCTACAATGAGCGGCGTGTTGGCATGTGCCAATGGCATGATCGGCCATTAGGGCCACGCCCGGTGAGAAAAGCTACCAATGAGCGTCTTGGCATGTGCCAATGGCGTGTTCGGCAATTGGGGCCACGCCCAGTGAGAAAAGCTACCGGCGGCGTGTTGGCATGTGCCAATGGCATGCTCGGCCATTAGGGCCACGCCCGGTGAGAAAAGCTACCGGCCGAGCGTGTTGGCATGCTCCAATGGCATGCTCGGCCATTAGGGCCACGCCCTAGTAGAAAAGCTACCCGCCGAGCGTGTTGGCATGTGCCAATGGCATGCGTGGCCAATTTGGCCTAGGTTGCACGGTTTGCAAGCCCAGGTGCGGGCGCTACTTTGGCATGGCGCGGCTAGGGCCAAGGTAATTGTGTTTGGCTTGGCGTGGCGTGACCCGGGCGTAGCTAGGGCCAAGGGCGAGTGTGTTTGGCATGGCGCGGCTAGCTTGGGCAAGGTGTGGCGGCATGATTTTCCATTGGCACGGAGGTGCGGCTAGCATGGTTGGCATGCTTTGGCGCGTTTGTGTGGCTGGCATGATTTGCCATTGCCATAGAGGTGCGGCTAGCATGGTTGGCATGCTTCGGCGCGTTTGGTATGGGCGGCATGATTTGCCATTGCCATAGAGGTGCGGCTAGCTTAGGCTAGGTGTGGCTGGCATGATTTTCCATTGGCACGGAGGTGCGGCTAGCATGGTTGGCATGCTTTGGCGCGTTTGGTGTGACTAGCATAGCTAGGGCCAAGGCAGAGTGGGTTTGGCATGGTGCGGCTAGCTTGGGCTAGGTGTGGCTGGCATGATTTGCCATTGGCACGGAGGTGCGGCTAGCATGGTTGGCATGCTTTGGCGCGTTTGGTGTGGCTGGCATGATTTGCCATTGGCACAGAGGGGAATTAGGGTTTTGTTCGTTGTAACCCTAATTTGAAAAAATACCCCCTATTAATTACTGACTACATGCATTAAATGTCCTAATAAATGTGTCACCGGTGACATTAGGTTATTTGGGGTTTTACGATTTTACCCTTTGTTTAAAAACCACCATCAACACTCACGTAAAATTTTCAAAAAAAAAATTGACGTGAACAAACTCACGTAAATAAAATAAAATAAAATCCTTCGTACGAGCATCGTCTTTCAAACGAGAGTTTATTCCAATTTTGTGAAAATCCATACATCAAAATAAAATCTTGGTTTTCGTGAAAGTTCATAGACAAATTTTTTATCATTAGACACATGTCTATTTCAAAAAGAATCTCTCTTAAGTTAGGGATTATTGCTCGTTTCTTAAACTAACGAACAAACGAACGTCCGTTCCTAAAACAATCCTTAATCATCATTGATCTCACACATTTCTCAGCTTCCTTCCTACAGATCGACCCATCCTCTCTTGTGACCGAATTGAATCTGGAACGACCATTGTCTTGGTTTAGGCCGGAGTCTTACATATTGATCTCTCGAACTCAAAGCACTCCTGTGCAGTGCATCTGTTTGCAAAAGGTTAAAGCAATTTGCTCGGTCGAGAGTCTCTTCCGTAAGGTCGTCTCTCCACTTTCCTAAAATAACAGCAAATCGTTTTCTTCCATCAACACCAGGTTGTGGAGAAAAATTTGTAGTCTCGTAAGGTGATTCCTTTGGTATTTGATATCCACTCAACATATCAGGGTTATACCGATTCAACTTTCCGAGGATGTGGAGGCACCTTGCTTGAAACTCGAATTTCTTGTTGTTTGTCATTCCTCTCGAGTTTTTCATTGCTACGATTTGAACATGTATAAATTAGTTATGACATAAAACATAGCACATTTTAAAAAATTAATTAAACAATTTGAAATGCATCTTACCACTTAGACTTTCAGCATCACCGCTCGCTCATTTGCATAATCAAAATTATCCAACTGTTTATGTCTTTGTTGATTGTATTAAAATGAACTGACAACCTAGCAACACCACAATATTTTAGATTCTCAGTTTTCCTGACAAAATTGTTTAAAAATATTCCCCCATTATGTTGTTGTTGAACACCATTAACAGGATCAAGCGTACATGTTAGTATGTTACATAACCTCCTCAAACAACTTTATCTTTATCCAGATTATATTTTGGGGCTGCGAACTTTAGTGTTGAACCATTTTTTGTTGAAGTATTTTGTGTTTGTGATGAACCTGCCATTTTTTTAGAATATTTTATTCTGATTTGGATATTGAGAGTTTGAAATTAAAAATGAAAGTAACTATAAGGAATTTTGGATGCAGAAGGTGTGATTTTAGAATTTAAAATGGTTGAATTTATAGAGAATGAAAATAGAAGGTTTTACCTATTTCCCATCCCCACTTTTCCTATTTCCCATCCACATTAATTCCCATCCCAAATAATCCTAAGTACCATCCATATATATTTTCATATATGCTCAATACCATCCGTTTGACTTTTTATTTTCACCCAATAATAAAATTATCTAACAACAAAACAAAAACAAAAAACCTAGTAAGTTACAGCTTTTCTCTTCTTCTCAATCTCACCTCCGACAACTTCTTCTATCCCCATCTCCATAAAACAATTGTTTTGATATGGATTGTCGGCACTGCCATGACACGGCACATTTTCACACCTTCAATCACAAACAGTGCCTACCACTTGCAAGCTATCAGCCATAAACTTAAACCCCAACCAATCCACTGTAATGGGGTTTATAAAATAAAAAATGTAAATATAATCAGTGGTTAACACCTTGTCAATTCCGTTTGTTAACCTCACTACATCTGAACATTATCGTGGGAGATATGTGATTAAGCTTTGATCGGTCCCTGGATCAATCCGGTATGAGTACTTATTCAAGAAACACCTCAAAAGAAATTTAGGAGCTGTGCACACATTTGCTAATTGTAATTTTTTGAATGTCCGATTAATAGGAATCTAAGCTAGGGTTGCCTATGGAAAAAAAAAAATCTAACCTAGGGTTTATAACTTGATATTTTTTAGTTGGTGATTGACGAAGAAGAACACAAATAAAAATGGTAATAATCATAATCAAAGTCAATTGACCTTTATGGGTGGTACATAGGAAAATTCATAATTAAAAAAGAAACTGGTTTTAGAAATTGTGAAGGGATGGGAAATAGGAAAAATGGGGATGGGAATAGGAAAACCAAATAAAACCGCTGGATGAACTAGTCGTTATCGGTTTAGGATAGGCTGATCATCTTAACCAAGGACAATCTTTGTCTCAACCCGAGGCGAGTCACCTCCTAAACTTGGACGATCGGTTGAGGTTTAGGCAAATGTAAATGCCCATATTTGAGACTTTGTCCATCATAAATTGACCATTTGTCCTGTCCATTGTGACAAATGGAAACGGGCAAATTTGCTCCTGGCCCACTCCACTGAAATGAAGTGTTTATTTTGACAATAAATCGTAAAAAAAGCCCTAATAAATACGACGGCATAGATTGTATAACATCAGTCTTGAGTTTATTAACGGAGGTATCAAAAAATATATATCGGAACCTTTCTCAGTGAAAATCATCAGAGCGTCAAACTTAAGCTATAGTCGTCAGACAGAGCGAGCCAGAGAGAGGGAAAGAAATCGTCTTCTTCGTTAGGGTTTCTGCTACACAAAAATTCCATGGCGAACCCTGATTTCGAGAGTAATGGTAGATGGAGAGACCTTGATAAGCTTCTCTTAAGACCTGGTAATCTCGTCAACGAAAACTTCGAACCTGGTCCTCAGGTAATCTGCTAAACCCTTATTTGTTTTTATTTGTTGATCAAATTCTTACTTCTACAGTTTGATTAACTCTGATATTATTCTTTCGGTTCTAGTTGAGGAGTGATCTACAAGAATATGCAAGGGTATTAGTAGTCGGAGCAGGTGGATTGGGTTGTGAGCTTTTGAAAGATTTCGCATTGTCTGGATTCAGAAACTTAGAAGTCATTGATATGGATCGTATTGAGGTTACTAATCTTAATCGTCAATTCTTATTCAGGTAACCCTAATTTTTTTTGTTTTGTTGAGATACAGACATTTGAAGTTTTTAAGATAGAAACCCTAGAATAAACGAACCCAAGAGCAAAACATTGTTGTCATTAACTAGGCGCCGATTGTCTGGAATATTTGATACTTAAACAAGAATGAGTAGTGTTATTGTTAATTATGGGTGTCTACGAAAATAGTGTTGTTGACATTCTTGAGGATGTGAGTGTTAATCGCATGGAACAGTTCGCTGATTAGTGTTTTATTTGTGTTTTTTCTAACCTGTAAACCAGAAGTAAGATAGAGGTTTTGTTTGGGGGTTCCTTGATACTAGAGCATAACTGACTGTTGAACCTAACTCTTTTGTTTTACTACACGTTGGCTTATCTCTTACAACATGTTGTTCACATTCTTGAGAATTTAAATTGTTTGAAAATGTCGGTGAACATGAGACAGTTTTACTATTTAATGTGCTTCAGCATTTCAGTTAAGGGCATGTGAGCCCTTTATTTATTTTTATTTTTTCAATGTTGGGTTATCTCTAAGAACAATGTTGTTCACATTCTTGAGAATTTAGATTGTGTGAAAACATCTGTTGACATGGGATAGTTTTACCAATTAGTGTGCTATAGATTATTTGGTTTTTGCTTCAGCATTTCGGTTAAGGTGTTCTGTTCTTCGTGCATGAGCATGTAAGATGGGTTTATCACATTTCTCTTGGTGGTGTTAATTATGAATGTTGACGTAGGCTTCAAGATGTTGGAAGGCCAAAGGCTGAGGTTGCCGCGACAACGCGTCATGGAAAGAGTTAGTGGTGTGAACATTGTCCCACATTTTTGTCGAATTGAAGATAAAGAAGTTGAGTTTACAATGATTTCAATATTATTGCCCTCGGTTTGGATTCTATTGAGGCTCGGAGCTACATAAATGCTGTAGCGTGTAGCTTTCTAGGTATGTCAACTTTACTTCTTTCTTAGCGATGAACTCAGCAACTTTCAGTGGTATTCTGATCCTTAGGTCTGGTTTCTTGTTTTGTTATTGATGAATCTCCAAAATTATAGTTACACCTACTGCATACATTACTGCTCTCTGTATATTACCTTGAGTTGATGTAGTCTCCTTGGTTTTGGTTAATCTAGAATATGACTCTGAAGACAATCCAATTCAAGAGACTATGAAACCTATGGTTGATGGGGAACTGAAGGTTTCAAAGGTCATGCGAGTTATTATGCCGGGTGTCACACCATGCTTTGAGTGCACCATTTGGCTGTTTCCTCCTCAAGTTAAATTCCCTCTATGCACATTAGCAGAAACCCCACGAACAGCTGCTCACTGTATTGAATATGCGCATTTGATTAAATGGGATGAGGTAGTGTAAAAAGTTTCTCTCTTCATTGTTTAATATTTGCTGGATAGTTTTTAGTTCTGTCAGTGCCTTGAGATCAATATCTGTTTCAGGTAAACAGTGGGAAGGCGTTGTGATGCAGATGACCCTGAACATATGCAGTGGATCTATTCAGAGGTTAGTAACCTGCATGATGATTTATTTATCATGTTATTCCTCTTGTTCTTCGACTTACCCTTCTAAACATCCTGCACAGGCTACCAAGAGAGCTGAGCTTTTCGGCATTCCTGGGGTTACTTACTCTCTAACTCAGGTATTTCGTATCCAAGTGATTTCATTCTCCTTGGTCCATCTCACTGTTTGGCTTTATTTACTAATTAAAACTAACTCACCATAAACAACTAATAACTAATAAGTGATAAGGAGAAGAAGACCTCTGACTAAACAATTAACTGTTTTCTTCTTCTGCTGCTCCACAGGGTGTTGTTAAGAACATCATTCCAGCCATTGCCTCGACAAATGCAATCATTTCAGCTGCGTGTGCACTAGAAGCCTTAAAACTTGCAACGGGATGCAGCAAAACATTGTCAAATTATCTAACGTATGTCCAATTCTCTCGTACTTCAGTTTTTGAGTTTGGAAAGAGCTTTCTGAGGAATTAATCGTGGTCTATAATGAAGATGATTTAACACAAAAAACAATATGAACAGAAAATGGAGACGATCTTTGCATATTTCTTGCATATTGAAAACCATGTATGCTTAGTTTTGCAAGTCAAGAAAAGACACGCTTAGTTTTGCAAGTCAAGAAAAGACGCGTAAATTTAGTCACATTAGTGGGGTTTTACTGCTTTAAAAGAAATATATGTTGATATTCTTCATTTACCACTCCTTTACATCTTTTGTAGGTATAATGGTCTTGAAGGCCTACACACTAAAGTGACTGAGTTTTTCAAGGATAAGGATTGTCTTGTGTGTGGTCCTGGCGTTCTTCTTGAGCTGGACACTTCAATTACATTACAAAAGGTTAGTTATATACTTAATTAAACTGGTATTCCTAGCAGTATTTTCATTAGCATCAGCATTGTGTCATCGTTTTCACAACGCTGGATTGATTAACATAAAAACCATTACTCTCATTAACTCCTTGATTCTTAGTTAGATAAAATAAATCACTTCCTTTATCCCTGCAAGGACCAGATTTGGCTTTTGCTTATTTCGTTTTATTATTGTGTGTCAACAGTTTATTGAACTTGTCGAGGAACACCCTAAGCTACTTCTAGCAAAAGCAAGTGTGACACACCGCGGCAAGAATTTGTACATGCAGGCTCCTCCGGTATTAGAAGAGATGACTAGGTCTAACCTAAATCTTCCACTTTATGATCTCATGGATAAAACCCCCAAGGATGTTGTTCATATCACTGGTATGGTCAGCAAGAATGACAAGAAAACATCGTGTCTGCGAAAATTGCGTGTGGTTTTTAAAGGAGTTGATGTTGTTACAGAGATGGATACAGCTGGCGGGGCTTGAGTATTTATTACTCCCACCTACGAATTTGATTCTTCTACTTGGTCTAAACATTATGTAAATGCTGCAAGGAAGGCAAAAGGAATGTTTTGTACTTTTAAAGTGTTGCTGCCAATCAGCAAAGAGTTGGGATTTTTTTTGAGTGACTGAGTTTAAAATCTGCTTGGCAGATGTATTTGCTATTTTGGCCAACCTTGTTATGAAACAGCTACAACTTTTAGCACTTCCTATGAAATTATTAATAGAAATGCATGTGAATTGGATTACAAAAGTTTGGTTTACTTTTTTGATCGGCAAACGTTAATAAAACAATCTTGGTAAAGGGGCGGTAGGAATCGGTAGAGGGGTGGCAACCTAATAAGACAAAAAAGGTCATTAGAAGTAAATTCAAGTGCCCCTTATCAATAAAACCCTGGAAATGACTAATTAGCCCTTATTGTTAATAATCAAGATTAGTACTGATAATCAAGATTAGTGTTGATAATCAAGATTAGATTATTATAACTCTAACATCAGATTTTTAGAGTTATAAAAAAAAAAAAATTAGAGGAGAAGAAAAAGAAAACTTATGTGATATTTGTGAAACCCTAGATTTTGATTCACTCAACCAAAATGAGTGATTCCAGTGACCCAGTATACTTCTAAATTAGTTCCCATTAGCTTTTTCTCGCTCAAAATTATCTAAAGTACATAACAAAATCAAAACTTTTGAATTTTCAGAAGAACTTACGGTTGCAATTTTGCTTGTTACCAACCGTAACTCTTAGTTACGGTTCGTAAGTTATCAAATACCAACCGTAACTGGTTAAATTTGGGGAAGATCCAATCGTAAAACCAGTTACGGTTGGTAACTAAATGCTCGATACCAACCGTAACTACCCTACGGTTGGTGTGTCAACTTAACTTTTGAACCGTAAATCATTATTTGATAAATTCTTAAGACACAGGAACATTTACGGTTGGTATTGTTGTTTGAGTAACAAACAGTAACTCGATTACTGGTTGGTAAACTAAAATAGTTACCAACCGTAATCGAAGAAAATTCTCGAGATATAAGAACACACGGTTGGTAATTGAACTATTACCAACCGTATGTTCTTCAAATCTCCGATTACGGTTCAGTAATTGAGTTATTACCAACCGTAACTCACATAAACATTAAATTTCAATTTCAATTTTCATACAAAATCCTAATTTTGATACAAAATTAACTTAAATCCAACATGATAAACTAAATCCTAACTGGGTTTTTCCAAACATTTTTCAAATCGCCGATTAATCGAAGACGATGAAATTTTCGTTTTTAATGGAGGTTAGGGTTGATGGAGGAGAAGAGAAGATGAAGAAGAAGATGGAAAAAAACTGATTTGATTTTTCGATTCATTAGGTTTAAAAAAAATTGATTTGATTTTGGTTAATTTAAGGTGAAAAGGGTAATCTAGTCAATCTACACCCCTTATAGGACACCCCCTAACCAATAAGAGGGACATTGCTATCACACTTGCCGCCCCTCTACCATTATGTGCCGCCCCTTTACCAAGCTTGTAATAAAATTGACAAACACACAAGCCATGTGCAAGGTGAATACAACTTAAGAAGGAAAATTTTCCTTGAGAAGAAGAGGGAAAATAAAGATAAAGCTAAGATAAAGAAGAACTAGGTTGCACAAAAGCAACAACCAGAAAGAAACAACTTGAGAGATCTTAAAACAATTACAAACCAACAAACGTATCTTGACGATCAGCCCTCGAAGAAGGAAACCCCATTCCCATCATGCTGAAATTTGATTGGGATCACTGAAGGATTTCGGCATACCTTTAGTTTTAGAACAACCTTTCTTGTTGGTGTTCAGCGAGCCAGTCGGAAATAGACCCTAAGCTTTGGCTTTAGAGTTTGCTCGTTTTCTGGTAGGTTGTCAAGTCTGAAATTGAACTTGAAAATTCTTAATTGGGTAATTTTCATCAGTGTTCTGCTGATAGAAGTTGATCCACTTCATGAAGCTGTTTCTTTCAGTTGGTTGATCCGATCCCTGTTAGGGATAGTATTGAAAGAGGCTGTCCCCCCACCCCACCCTTAATTTCATAAATCAAGTACACAACAGGCGTGGCCAATTCCAAACCATCATTTCTCAAACCAAGATAGTAACCCTATAATGATATTGGAGGTCTTTTTTGGTTGCAGTATATGTATATTGATATTGCGACTAAGTTTTTCATGATTAACACACAGTGACAAGAGCAAGATGTTCAATCAAGATACTCAGCCTAACAAGATGTTCTATCAAGATGCGCAGCCTCGAGCTGAGTTTCGCCGCAAAGTCAACCAGTGTGTCAGTTTCCCATCCAACCCGCAAGGTGCAACTGGAAAAACATCTCTAGAAAGAAGAAAAAACAGATGGTACTCTCTCAATCACTCGCCTGTTCACTCAAAATGTATGAAATAAAATATGAAATTGATGCATGTGTTGTTAGATACGTCGCAGGTTCATCCAGACAAACGTTACAAGTGATCTAATCATAAACGTAGCAGAGAATATCTTTCACTTGCATAAGGTGAGTGCTGTGCGCTAATGAACTCAAAACGGGTGCTAAATATTGTAATTTGTTTTGAGATGACTAAAACCTCAATCTCGGTTTTCTTTTATTTAGGTGCCGATGGTTTCAAAAAGTGTATATATAAACAAATTGGTGTTTGAAAGAAGAAACAATGGAGGAACAAATTCTGTTCTCAGCATCAACATAGAAAACCTCCCTGGTGGTAGTCTTATGCTTGAATTGATAGTAAGATTTTGTTATGGTTTACCCATCAATCTTAATGTAACTAATGTTGCACCACTCTACTGCGCCGCACATTTTCTGGACATGAATGAAGATCTTGAACAAGGTAACTTGATTTCGAAAACAGAGACATTCTTTAGCTTTATCATATTCTCTTCATGGAAACACACAATTCAGATTTTAAAGAGTTGTGAGACCATTCCTTCATTGCCTAAAGAACTGAAACTCGAGAAACGCTGTACTGAATCACTAGCTTGGAAGGCGAGTTTAGAAACTAAATCTATTTACAAATTTGAGAATATGCACAATTCTGAAACGACGAGATGTAAAGAAAAGATGCCCGGAGGTGGTGACTCTATGGATACGGAAACATGGTGGTTTGAAGATGTATCGGTTCTTAGAGTCGATCACTTTGTTGGGTTGATAAGTGCAGTTAAAAGGAAGAACATGAGATTCAAACTAGTTGGATCATGCATTGAATACTGGGCTTTGAAGAGGCTCCCGTCGATGGCGAAACACGGGTTTGATTCCAAAGAAAAAGAAGTTCAAAGAGTTACAATCCGAAGTTTGATTGAGATACTTCCTGTTGAGGAAAATTCAGTTTCTTGCAGCTTCTTACTCCACCTTCTGAAAGTTGGTTTAATGCTCGATATCGGTCCTGAATTAACAAGACAGGTGGAAAGTAGACTAGTTTTGATGCTAGAAGAATGTTGCATAGAAGATCTCACTGTAAGAAATTACAGAGATAATGAAGGCATTTACGATGTTGACATAGTCGTTAAGGTGGTGAAAGCTTATTATGTAAAATATTACACGAGTAATTCAACATCGAGAATGTATGTGGTTGCTTCACTTGTGGATGAATACCTAATGTCAGTTGTTGCTAAAGACGATCAGCTCTCAGTGAAGACTTTCCGGTCCCTCGTTGAAGCATTGCCTAAAACTGCACGTGTCTACGACGACAAACTCTACACTGCAATGGATATGTATCTCAAGGTATGGTTTAAATTTCACTTGCATTTTCATTCTCAATCAATTTTCACTGGAAGAAAATGTTTGAACTACCATGTCTCGTGTGTGGTTTGCAGTCACACCCTACATTGACAGAAGAGGAAAGAAGCAGTATTTGTAAATTCTTGCAATATGATAAGTTATCAAAAGAAGCCAAAAATCATGCCATGAAGAACGACCGGTTGCCGTTGAAAGTGACGATTAGATTTCTTCTTTTAGAACAGCTAAATATGACGAAATCGATATTAACGGTTGGGTCGAATTTCGTAAGGACAAAATCTCAAGCTATTGTGAGAAGAGAATTAGCAAAAAGATGGGAGAAGGCACAAAAGGAGATTGCTTTTATGAAGGATGAGATGGAGAAGATGAAGATACAATTCAATGACTTGGAAAAATGTGGTGGAACCCTGAGGAACAAGATGGGATTGTACTTAAAATCTATGTAACAATCGTTGGCCTTGTACTAGTAAATTAGTTTAAATTATATGCTTCTTTTTAAGGACTTTTTTTTTTTTTTGAAGCATACATTGAATTAAATAAAAGACATAAACTGTTATTACACGGGGAAATTGGATCCCCTAGAGTCACTTAAAATAATCTGATTGATGCAAGGTGGGGTTGCATGGTCCCATATCGTAGTCGATAAGTTTCCTGCTTGGCTTCCGTCCGTCGCGAAGTTTGCTAGACCGTCTGTCGTTTGGTTTCCTTCCCGATATGAGTGTTGGATATCGCAATAGGGTATTTGGAGCATATTGTGTTTTATTTCGGCGATCATTTCTGCGATATACGAAGGTGTTTTTGTTGAGGTCTTTATGAATCACATGAGATTTTCCGAGTCCGTTTCAAACAACACCTTGTTCCACTGCCTTTCCGTCGCCATTCTAGTTGCAGTCATCGCCCATGTTTCTATTTGTGATTGCATCCATTATAATTAAAGGTCAGTGCAATAGCTATCAAAGTGTTCGTCGTCGAGTTCCCCGCAAATGACCCCTGCTCTCGCCATCCCCTCGGATGTCCTCGGCGACTCCATCAAGATGTTTATTTTAATCCAATTTTGTTCTACGGTCTAATCCATCTTACGAAAATTGTTTTTGTTATTGTGTGGTTATTTGGTGTAATCCTGGGAGAATTGGTGGGGTTATCTTTTTCGCCCATTCAAATTCGTGTTGTTGTTGTAGGGCGCGCCTTAAAATGTCCTCTGGAGTGGAGTTGGTTTGTCTGAAGACGAGTTCATTTCTGGCTTTCCAAAGTGACCAGAGGAGATAACAAACAGATGTGATGGTAGAAGGATGAGTAGGACCTTGGAGGATTTGAGTTATTGTTGTTTGAGTTGTGACAGTAAATGTTTGGTTATTGTTGGTGGGTTGTTATGTTGTTATGTGATTGGACAACCTGTCCCATGTGTCTAATGCAACTTGGCAGTGAATAAGCATGTGTACAACAGATTCTGGAGCGCTTCTGCATCTTGGGAAAATGTTGGAGTTGGTAATTGATATGGTATAAAGAGAGAAGGTTGGTAGTCCTTCATTAATAGCTTTCACAAGAAAAGTGAATTTTTGGTGGACATGGTAAGGTCCATAGAAATTTGGTATTTGGAAGAGGGTTTAGTTGAGAGAGATTATCTTGTTGGATTAGACTACTGTAGCCAGATGAGGTTGTGTATTTTCCTGATTTTGAGAGTGGCCAAATGATTCTATCTGGGTGTTGGTCACTTGGTAGGTGAATATTTATTATATGATGGATAGCTGAAGGTGGAAGGGTACCTAATTGGTCATGTCTCCAGTTATGGGTAACAGGGTCAATGATGTCTGCTACGGTTTGGATCGGATAACATTGGGAAGGATCAAGGGTTTGATGGTAAGGTATCCAATTAGCTTGGATTGGGGTGTCTAAACCGTTTCCTATGCGATGAAATATGAATTGTTTGAAGAGAGGTATTAAAGATGCCATTTGTTTCCATCGCGGGTGGCGTAATTAGAAACAGAGATTGTACTTTGGAAAATAGGTTGATGATGAGGTATTTCTTGGAAAAGAGTTCGGTGCAGATTGAGTGAGGCTTTTCATGGATGTTCCATAACCGTTTCATGAATAAGGCTTTGTTGTGATGACTACTTTTCCTAATTCCTAGCCCACCTTGGGCAATCGGTTTGTTTAATTTAATCCATCCTAAAGGGTCATGGCCCCATAAAAAGTTTCTTGCTATCCTATCAATTTGGTTGTGTACATGTGTGGGGAATATTTGTGATTGCATGAGATGATTAGTTGTAGGAGTTAAGGATGTTTTAATAAGAACTAACCTTCCAGCATGATTAAGACATTTTGTCATCCATCCTTGAGCCTTTCGAGCCAACCTTTGAAGTAATGGTGCAGATATGTGTCGAGATGTTCTTCCATGTTTAAATTGAACTCCCAAGTATATAGGGGGGTGTTGATGTGGTTTGCATGTTGAAGAATTGGTGGAGCGACTCTATATGATGAGGTGGAAGTCTCGGGTGGTGAATGATTGTGGATTTTACGGTATTGATGTATTGTCCTGCTGATGAGTTGTATGATTGAAGTATTTTTTGGAGGTTGTTATTACTTTCTTGAGTTGCCTTGAAAGATATGAGAAGATCATCTGCATACATCAGATGTAGGACTGGTGGAGATTTTTGTGATATGCGAGTCCCCTATCATCTATTTGGCTTCCATATTGCCCAAGTTTGTTGATAATATTTCTGCACATATAATGAAGATATAGGACGAGATGGGATCTCCTTGTCTGATTCCTCTTGATGGGGTGATGAAACCATGAGGGGTTCCATTGACGTTGATTGAGTAGGTGATTGAGGAGATACATAACATAATATAATCCACAAATATGGTTGGAAAACCTAATTTGGAAAAGGTTTTTTTAATGAAGCCCCAATCTAGACTGTCATAAGCTTTCTTAATATCTAGTTTTCATAGCGATTTTGGGATCTTTGGTGATCGGTAAAGTTCTGATGTAGTGAAATAGTTCTCCTGCAATTGCTATGTTATCTTGTATAGATCGTTGTGGCACGAAGACACTTTGGTAAGGACTTATAAGGAATGGGAGGAGGGTCTTATACGATTGACTAAATTTTTGATATCACTTTGTAGGTGACATTGCGAGACTAATAGGTCTAAAATGAGAAGGTTTTGTTGGTGTGTCCACTTTTGGGATGAGAGTAATGTTTGTATGATTCATGAGCGGATGAATATTCAATGATTCAAAAAAGCTCGCACTGCCATGGCTATTAATCGAACTTGAGTAGTTTCCCAAAAACTTTAAAGAACTTCTGGGTGTATCCATCTCGGGTCCAGAGCACTTTCGAATTTATTGAGAACAAAGCTTGTTTGATTTCGGCTATGGTGACTTCACGAGAGTTTGTCACATTGAATGGGTGTTAATCTTAGTGTGATTTCCGCAAATAACGTCTCATCTATTGTTGTAGGAGGAGTTGTGTATTGGTTGGTGAAATGATCAAGGATGATCTGAATTACTTGATCCTTTTCGCTTACCCAACTGTTTTGAGTATCATGGAGTTGCTGAATATTATTGCGACTTCGATGGATAGTTGCTTTCGTGTGGAAGAACGTCGTATTACTATCTCCAAATTGAAGACATTGTATCCTGGATCTTTGCTTCCAATATGTTGCATGGCATTCAAGTAAGTTTAAATGTTGACTACGAAGTTCTTTCTCTCGTGTTATCCAGTACTCAAGATCGTCCCCATATGTAGTCGCGACTAATGCTGGGCCCGTTGGATTCGAGCTGTTGATTTCTTAATCAAGTTTGGGAGATGACCAAAGGTTTCCTTGTTCCATTCCATAAGAATTTGTCCAGTTGTGATTAGCTTTAGCTGTAGATTTAGAGTTGGTTACGAATCGTTCTGCTGAGACCAAGCGGATTCAACAATTTGCTTAAGATACGGGTGGGTAAGCCACATATGTTCAAACTTGTAATTTTTTTGTCCTTGCCAGTCCATTGTTTTGGTGTGCAGAAGGATGGGGGCATGATTAGATGCGATTCGCGGAAGATGCGTAACTGCTGCGTGAGGATTGGAGGTACGCCAATACGGAGTTTCCATTGCTCTATCCAGTCTTTCCAAAATATTGTCTTGGCCTTGCTGATTGTTAGTCAAAGTGAAAGGATCTCCACGGAATCCTAGGTCGATGAGTCCCATTTGATCAACCATTGTGAGAAACGGTTGAGTTTGACTATATGTGACCGGTCTGCCACCTTTTTTTTCCGATTGATCTATTATCTCATTAAAGTCACTTAATAACATCCAGGAAGTGGAGTTGGTGATGTTGGAGAAGATGGATGGAAAATCTTGCCACAAATCAATCCTAGCGTCTGTATGAGGAGGGCCGTAAATCCCAGTGCAAAGCCATGGCTGCCCCGGAGAAGGAGGAGTGACTAGAGTATGGATGTAACTTTGGGATTGGAACAGTACTCTGATGTTGATGTGGTTTCTCCACATGAGGCAGAGGCCTCCCCGTCTTCCAACTTTAGGAACAGTTGATAGGTTTTGGTATTGAAATGATTGAGCAAGGCCCAACATATGCCTTTCAGTTGTTAAGGTTTCTAAAAGAAAAAGAATGTCAGGTTTGTGTAAGGAAATTAGTCCCCTCAGATGTTGAATTGTGGTTGGGTTATTAATTCCTTGACAATTCCATGCCAAGATATTCATTTTTGGGAGTGGATGTGAGAGGAAGTTGGGTGATGAAATAAAGAGAACCTAATCCAAAACAAGCTTGGTTTCCTAAAGAGAGAATGAATAAGAGCATTAAGATGAGATTTTAATAAGTTGCTTTGTATTTTGGTGGGCTTTAATGAGATTGTTTGATGAACTAAGTCGGGGTATAAGGAAGGAGGAGAAGGATGAATTGTTGATTAATGATAAATTGGTTGGACTTACTTGGGGGTTCCATATATAAGAGGAGCATGAGTTTGGGACAGAGGATATCATTTCTTTATATGCGGCACAAGCGAGAGAGGCATTAAGGGGTCGAAATAGAACAACTTATACTAAGAAAACTAAGTAAATTAAAACAAGGAAATCTTTGAAAACAACACATTGAAAATTAATCTCACGAGAATGATTAACTCAAGGAAGACAAATCATAGCTTACGAAACATGAAACAAAAATTCCTAAACGGAAAACATAAGAGAATTCCTAAACGAAAAACATAAGAGAATAAAGATACATTTAAGAGATTTCCACATAAGGATATTTAAATCCAAATCAAGTCATCAAACACTAAATATATATTAATAAAATCCACTACAAAAATAAAAGAAAATCACGAAACCATATACAGCCAGAAGAACGCAGCAGAACACATGACGAGACTAAAAAAATATAACAAGGATTCAAAGCAGGATAGAGGCAGGGATTAGATAGCAACTCCAAACTAACATTTCGATTACCATTTTATTTAGCAGGGATTGAATAGAGACTCCAAATTAACATTTCAGTCACCATTTCATTTTTCATTTTTTCATTTTTCAAACAGCATAGCACTAAGAAGAAGATTACTATCACAATTTCGGAAGAAATTACCCAACTCTAGGTAATTACTAAAAACCTCACTTTATCACTTTTTTGACACAAAAGCAATTTAAGAAATAATTACACATTTTAAAACTAGGAATTCAGAACAATTGCATAACACAATGTCACAATTTCAAAAGAAATTACACAACCCAGATTAAACTTAACATCTCACATAATTTCAAATGAATGACTATCACAAATTCAAAAGAAACTATACCATCCTATATTAATCCTTTCAAACTAAAGGATACATACTGTCCCTATCCTAGAAGATTAACACAAAAAAAGGGAGAGGGATCCCATCTAATTGCAATTCATTTTCAATCCAATTAACAGCAGGAGACCTAAAGGAGTCAATATAATTTGGAGCAGCAAAACTAAAAAAACAACATAGTCCAAGAGAACCCCCTACTCAAGACAAGAGAGCAAACAGAACAACACCTAGAACATTTGGGTAGAAAATAAAAATAAAAAATAAATAAAAATTACCCTAAGACCAGATATCATTAACCAATCCAAAGATCAAAGAAAACAGAGGGGAAGAGAAATCTAAAGGGTTAATTTTGCATACCCAATTGAGAACCTCTGAATCGAGATCACATACGATCCAATTGAATGACCCTAATTGCCAACCCTAGGTCTAAACTCCAAAGAATAATTACTAAAAATTAAGAACGGGATCTAATCAAAGCAATATAAAATCAAATTTAACAGTAAATCATAAAAGCGATTAGGTCCAGCTACTAAAAACTCATAAAATTAACCTATCGACAGAGATCAGAATAATTCTACACAAAGAAAAAAGAAGAAAAAATGGTCACAAAAAAGAGAGTATCTATAACAACTTAAAAATGTTGTCCATACTAGATAATAAATCGTGCCTCTGACCTGTCAAGTTTAGCTAATTTATCTTTGCAAAAATTCTGTAAATTAGAATTTACCTCTATATAACGATCTATTTTGTTCAAAGGAAGATGACAATAGGGAGTTTTAATTCCATATTTAAGTGCAATAGGCATAATATTATACTCGACCAAAAATTTCATTCTCGGTGAATTTTTAGCTAGATACAATGTCAGTGGAATGGTATGAAGAATGTGTTTAGATATCTAAAAAAAAACCACTGACATGGGTTTATTTTATCCCTATGAGGACTGCAAAGGAAATTGCAACCTCTACAAGGAAACCCCAAATAATATTTTGTTTGGAACGCGCGATTGGGACAAAACCTGGATTTAAATATCAAATCAGGGTCACCCCTTATCTATGTATTTTACTTGATTCCTAATCTACCCCTCACTAATCAGGTTTAGTGATTAATTATAATTAGTAAATTCATAAGATTATTTGATAAATAATTAGTATGTATTTTTATTTGTATTTGGGTGATTGAGGTGAGAGTAGAAGGAGGGAAAAAAATTGAGAGAGAACTTTTTTTTGGTGGAAATGGAGGATGATTGTGAAGAGAGAATTGCTGCTGCTGAATCTTTAGCTCAACTATGTGTGGAACCAACACCCTTGGATCATGATTTTTATGAGCATGAAGTGTTTCGTGAAGAACCAAAGAGAGTAAACTAGTTCAACATACAAGCACTCCAAATAATCAGGTAAAGGTGCCAGTGTGTTGAAAATTTCATTTTTTTTTCTTTGAATCCACCATTGTTGCAGCTGAAATAGCTCGGTGCTGACCTAGACGTAGTATGAATACAATGCCGGCAGTGCCATTACCGGCATGGTATTCATACTACTACGTCCATGCCGGCCAAAAATATCCCCCATTTGAAATGCAAGCCGGCATTGTATTCAACCGAAAAAACCATGTCGGTACAAAAGTTACATTTTACCTACCACGGAATATTCTACGGAATATGCTACCGACATGGTTCAATTCTAACGTTACCATGCCGGCACCGCTTAAAAAACATACAGGAAGCAGTGTCTCCAAAGCTAAATATCGGCGTGGTTTTATAAATAAAAGACCACGTCGGCACAGCGTACCGGCGTGGAACCATTGATCACGTGCATGCCGGCACCCTGATTTCCGGCGTTGATTTCAAATGAAATTTCTATGCCTAAGCGTTTCAAATTTGGTCTTCATTTCGGTTGATTCGACCATGCCGGAACCTTGGTCGAGCATGCCAGAAGTGTGGTCCGGCATAGTATTTTAATTTTTTTTGAAACTAATTTATTTTCTTTTCATTCGATCCTTAGGTTGTGACATATATTGATTCAACAAATGCAAGATCGCTTGGTCTGGATGCGTCGGAATACTATAAAATGCCTCCGGTTTGTTACCAAAGAATACTTTTCGCCTAGTATCTTGAACTTTACTAATGGATTGCTTGTAATGAACCTTATAAGCTCCCATTGTTGTCCTTATGTAGGGAATAAAATCTCTAGAGGAAGCAATTGCTTGGGCTAAAGAGACGGCTCTTAAGAACATGTGTGTGTTGGTGAGGAATATACCCAAGGTTCAAAGATCTGTTTTGAGATGGTTTGCGAGAGAAGTGGAGTATATAAGCAGAAGAATAGCCACAAGATAAAGGGTTATGTATATCTGATAGGTGTAGAATACACCGTATTTAATATCTAGTATTTATGCTTTCTTTGCGAGTTTTCTTGTAAATTATGTATCTTATGTGTGCTTTTGAGTTTATTAGGTGCAATGGAGTCATTTGGAGCAAAAATACCAATTGGAACTCGTTCAAATACAAGATTTCTACTTTTCATTGTGTAGAGGACGAAAACGAAGGCAATGGCGAAAGAACGGAGTCATTCGAGTTCGTATGGAGAAGTTACGAGCAAAACGAGAATTTGAAGGCTAAAAGAGCAAAATGGTCGGACAAGTGCTATTGGCAACCCCACTCTAAGTTAAGGGGCAGTCACTCTGTTAAGGGGCGGACATTTGAGAGAAACCGCTAAAGGAAGTGGTCTATTGCTATGGGAGTCACCGGGATTCGCTAAAGACAGATTATTCTTCGTTAAGGGGTACCTATCTTGGGGTGTATTTTATCTGGGGTGTCTTAATATCCCATCTCTATTACAATCTAGTCGAGTTTTCTTATTTGAGTTCTTTCCCAAATGTTATTCTCAGCCGAGATTGGATTTGAGAACTCGCGCCATTGAAACCGAATCATAAGAAATGGGAGAAGGAATTGTCTGCATTGTTGAAGCTCGTTGAATGAGTTAGAAGATGAACTCAGAAGCAAGAGATGGCTGCTGTTGATGTCGAACTAAGGTTTGAAGCTTGGGTCTGTCAATTGAGAGAAATCAGAGAATTAGATCGAGATGTAGAAGGTGGGTTTGTCCCTGAAAATGGGTGAAGTTCTAAAGGGGTTCTTGGATGATTCTGTTGGTCCGAGAGATGAAATTGTGAGGGAAGAAAAGTTAATTGATGAAACAGATCGAGTTGGAAAGAGAAGACGATTCAATCCGAGTATTGTTAATCATTTGTGAAAAAAGGGGATTGACGAATTCAAGTTAGGGTTCGTGCAAATTGAGAAAGGAATAACAACTATGGCTTTATTTATTGAACTCAGGTGATGAATGTTGTTTCTGTTGAGGTCAAGAATCAGAAGATTGGGTTTCGATCTGTGAGGAGCTAGATGGTGATGAACAGAGAACAAAGAGAAGAATGATGAGACAGGTTGAGAAGCTCAGATAAAGAGGAGTGTTTTTAGATGGTGTTTGCGGCTGGCAAGATGGGTAGCCGCAGGTTATGAGCCGCAACCGATACAATCGAACCGGTGGCTATTCTCAGCTCAACATGACCAGTGGAGAGAGCATAAAGGCAAGGGGAATGGAGTCTAGGGTTGAGAGTTAATGAGCTTGATGAATTGTTGGTTTTGGTGGTTATAGGGATGGTGTTTTTGAAGCTGTAGATTACAAGGGGTTGTGTGTGAGTTTGCAGGGAAGTAGCGGTGAAGATTGTAATTGCAGGCATTGGTGCTGTTGCTCAGCTGGTCATGGTTAGAGGCAAAAGGGCATTGGGCCGAGAAGTTGCAAGGTCTGGCGGTTGTAAATGGCTTAGAATGGTTTCAATGGCAAGTGTCAGGGTGAGGTTTATGTGATGTTACATTGAAATGAGAGTGCAACTGAGATACAGTTGGAGCTGAAACTTGGTAAGAAAATGTGACATGGGTCTGCAATGCTGAGACCTATGCTGAGAAGATGGCTGGCCTGATGGAGCTGCAGTGGCAATGTCTTGAGTCTCAAATGCAGGCCAAGGTGGGGTTGCAAGCTGGAGCTGTTGAAGTGGAAGTGGTCTTGTATGATGTACAAAGTGAGATGAAAGCTGGGAAGGTGCTAGTAACGTGCAAGATGGTGCTACAGCTAGAGTTTCAGGTGGAGATGGCAGGTGGTTGAAATGCAGAGATTACAGGTTGTTGTGTTTCTGCCAGGTGTGGATCGATGAGATTGCAGCTTAAGTTTCTGAGCTGGGAATATAGGCCTGAGATGAGGATGGTGCTGGTGCTTAAAGGAGCTGAGAAGGAATGGTGCAAGCTGGTGCTGTAATAGTTGAACGTGCAAGTGTGTTGGAGCAAGAGCTGCTGCTCTAGTAAAGGCTACAGGGGAGCTGTCTTGGTGGTCTTGGAATTGGATGCTGGTGCAGTGTAATCTGGAATTGAGATAGAGATGGAGTCACAGGAGTTGTTGCTATCAAGACTGCGGCAGTGTTGCAGGCGCATTGGCTGTGTTGCAGGTATGCTCAGGTTGTGAGGGAATGGTGTTGCCATGAGCTGAAATTTGTTCTTTGTGACTACGAAAATTTTGTGTTGTTGGGATTTGAATTGGTATTGGTTATGGTGGAGTCTCAAGCCATGGAGTTGTTTTGCAATAGAATTCGGTGAGGCATGGAGGATTGCGAGTCCGAGTTTGTTGTCTTTGCGGTTGTTATTGTTGTTCTAAGCATCAGGTGGTAGTGTGGTTGACCTTGAAGAGCTGGTGATTGTGTGGACTACAAAGAAGGGGGTTAAGATGACACTGAGATGGGTTATGAAGAAAATGGTGACTGAGCTGAATTGAATGAATGAACAAATGGCTTGGAGGTGATTGAAAGATGCAAGGGAAGCGATTAATCGGTGAAGCACATGAGAAGTCATGCTGTGAGAAATACATAGCCATCATGGTGGATACGAGTTGTTGGCGCATCACGAATTATGGCGAGTGCAAATGGGCTAGGTGATCGGCGTAAGTAAGCGACACAAATATAATTACACTTTCTTACTACTCAAAATATAAATATAGCAAGGGCAAGAAAGGATCGATCCCACGAGAGGTCTAGGTTGTCAAATTGTTATGGTTCCTTATAAATAACAGGTAGTTTTGTGATTTTATGAAATAAAATAAATAAAAGCAAATAAAGAAATAAGCAAACAAATCAAATCAAGGATAAGAAATATTGGTTAAGGATTTCGTTTTCATTCACTAACATGCTTTTCACAATAACTAGAATTGATATTTTAATCTCAACTTCTATCAAAGACCCTAGAATACCTTGATCGCAAGAATATCCCGCAAATCTCCTCATGTCATCAACAAACACATTAAAAGATGCGAATATGAATTCTACCTAAAGGAACAACCTAACGTGTAAAAGCACTAATCAAGTTTAATTCCCTAGATGCGTTAAGTTCTATGAAATCAGGCCAATCAAAGCAATTGAACGTGGAAAGCGCACTAATTCAATTTAACAAAGGTTACGATTCACATATGATCATAAGAATATATCACTACAAACTATAACCATATTATGCTACTTGTATCCAAGGAATATCACTTTTGCGTATAATAAACCCTAAACTAGCAATAGATGTGATTAGAAGTTCTACCAATTTGCAACTTGACAAAACAATCAATCAATCATAAAACAATATTTTCAGAGAATTGCAAACGATAAATATGAGACAAAACTAATATATTGAATCAAAGAATCATGCTTTGTGAAATCCAACTATTCCATAACCAATAATAAACTTAGGTACTCATATTCAAGGAGTTCATCACAAGAAGAAAGAGAAAAGACTTCATGGTTCTAAACCCTAGAATAAAGTAGAAGAGATAATAATAAAACGTGGTCCTCCAAATTGTAGAAGTCTTCCCTTTTGTAGTCTTTTTCTCCTTCCAAAACTAGGTTTTGTCTTCAAAGTCCATTAGTTGGAAATTCACCCGGCCCACCATGGAGAGAAACCCGTGTAGAAATTTTGTCCCAAAAACGCTCGCCGGAAAACCGGGATTATGGCCGGAATTTGGAGGAAAAGTCGCTAGGAAAAGTACCACGGGTGACCAAGCAAAGTCAAACTAGGTCACAGGTCAACGGTCAACTCGGTCGGGTCAAATGGGTCAAATCGCCGAGTCAACACCGGTCACCTGAGTCGGATGTGAGTCGGATGGGTGACAAGGCTGAGTGGTCTGAGTTGCCCTGGCCAGGCTAGGCCATTGCACAGGCCATAATCTATGCTGCACCAAGATGGTGCATCAGTGTTTTACAAGCTCATATCCAGCCATAATGGCTGTACAATTCCTTCTCATTAAATTTCAAACCATCTTCCAAGCCAAAACAGCTTCCATAAGCGCCGCACTGCTCATTTCCGACTTGAGCAAAATCTCACCAACTTGAGCCCACTGTTTGCCATCCACTTGCAATGAAGCATCTATTGCCAACTTCACCAGAACCCATTTTATTCCATGGCAGTGAGTTCAATTCCAACCACCAGAACTGCAATTCTTCAACCTGCAACCAATTCCATCTGCTTCTGCTCTTTTGTAATCACCTGACTCAACCTGCACTTCAATTCATACACCAAGAAGTCGCAGTAAATATACCACCTTGACCATAAGCTTACGCAGGTACATATCGCAACGCCTGATAACACCAGACCACCTGCAATACTTGTAATGTGCATCTGAGCCTATAACACACCTCACAATCTGCAACCATTTCAATACATGCACTCTCAGCTCAACTTGAAATTCCCTGTCAAGCCCTCAATCTCATTAACATCATATCACAGACCCATGACAATCAGCATCTTCTACCATATTTCAAACCCTCATCATTTATTCAATTTCCGTCACAACAGCCATCTCTCCCTGTATCTCTCGATTCAACCTGAACCCTAACAGCAATCCACCCAACAACATCATTGCATCATCTTCTCTGAGTTCACTCAACCAATGAGACTCAAATCTAACTAATCAACCGCCTTCATCTCATACCATGGTAGTTTCTCAGCTGAGTCTCTACCGTCGAGCAGCATCGGATCTTCTCAATTCATCCCAGATTCGAACCCAACATCACATGAGTTCAACCAATTCTGATTTCCTGGATTTCAATCTCAAGATTTCACATCTCAAACCCTAGAATTAATCCTCTTCTCTTTCTCACCATGAATCAACAACAAATACCCATGGATGCCCAAACCTATACTCTCGAATCTCTTCTAAATTGCTTGAAACATAAATTCTGCACAAACCCATTTCTGAGCACCACAATCAACATTGAGAAACCATCTTCTTTCTCCCTTTCTTTGAATCAACAGCAACTGCTCCAATTCCCATTGATGGCTCTCAGATCCAATTCCTTTCCCATCCTCCAACCTAGATTCAAACAGCATCTCGATTCCTCCATTTCTTCGATTCGAACAGCAAATCGCAGCCGCAACCACTTCTCTCGTCTTTAATTCAGGTGAAAATGGAATGAGACATAATCGAGAGAGAAGACTCTCTTCTCTGGTTTCGAGTTGGCTAGATAAGGGGCATGATAATGGTACTCGGGCATTTCTGATAAGGGTTAACCAAATTTCTAACCCCTTATCCTCAGCTGCTTGGATATAGTACTCCTCCAAATAAAGTCGCCCTTAACTCGGCTCGGCTCCCGATAGAATTTGCCCCCGAAATGACACCGCCCTTTTCGCTCAATTTTGGTGATTTCTCCTTCTTTTCGTCCGTGCGACTCCAGTACCTAATAACTCAAAAGCACACATAAGATACATAATTCACAAGAAAAATAGCAAAGAAAGCGTAACTACTAGATAGTAAATTAGGTGTTTTAGACACCTATCATAGGCCAAGACCATTATTGAAAAAGAAGATAAGTCGGATAGCTAGTTCATCCGACTCGGTATTCTTTGCTAACTCATGAACTCCGACCGGTTCCGACCCACGATCCGACTCGAGTTGACCCACGATCCGACTCAGAGTTGACCTGACCGATTCGACCCGTTGACCGGTGATCGGGCGGACTTTGCCGGTCACCTGAGGTACTTTCCGCGACCTTCCGGCCAATTTCCGGCCATAATCCCAGTTTTCCGACGACGAAATTTGGACATAATTTTCTCACACATGGGCTTGGTGGACCACTTGGAGATGGGTTTTGAGAAGACCTAATATTGGAAGGAGTATCCTTATGGAATGGGAGAAGCATATATATAGAAAACTCTTTCTCTAAACCGGATATCTCCATTAGGGAGACTTCTACTTTTGTCTAGGGTTTCACATGATAGGTTCTTCTAAGCTTTCTATGATGATTTCCAAAAACACTAGTAACTAAGTTTTTATTATTGGTGAAGACGTAGTTGGATTTTGCAACCAAGTTATGATTTTTATGAATTAGTTTTCTCTCAATATTATCGTTTGATTTCTACGGGTTACAATAATTGCATGATTGATGGATTGCAATATGATTGAATGTTTGTTTAGTCGAGTCTAGAATTGATTGAACTCACATCCATATCTATAGCTATTTTAGGGTTTTCATCGAGCGATAACCTTGAATATTAGTAGCATGATATGATTCTAGGTTGTAGTGATACATCCTCGTAATTATATGTAGAAATTGACCTTTGTTCGAATTGTTTGCGCAATGTATTACAATTGCATTGATTAGCCTATTTCTGAAACTTAATGCTCCTAGGAATTGAACTTGATTAGCGCAAGGCGTTAGGTTATTCTTTAGGTAGATTTCACATACGACCCTAATGTGTGTGTTGATAACTTTGGAAATTTACGGAGTATTCTTGCAATAAGGTATTCCATGGCTTTTGATGATAGCGAGATTAAATACGGTAATTCTATTCATACATTCATAAACTTGTTTGCAATTGAAGATGAAACCTTTATCCAATATTTTCACATCCTTGATTTGCGTACTTTATTTGCTTTTGTTTATTTTTATTTACACAACCAGAAATTCTTAGGGTGTTTTATATAGGAAACCATAACAATTTGACAACCTAGACCTCTCTGTGGGAACGATCCTTTCTTGCCCTTGCTATATTTATATTTTGAGTAGTAAGAAAGTGTAAATTATTTTTGACGCTTACGACAGCGATCAATATCCAAAGAAGACTAATAGGGTATACAAGACTCGTACGAGGAAGGTGTTGATGGTGGTTTTTAGTATAGGGTGAAAACTATAAAAGTCTGTCTACCTGACTCGGCATCAGGAGTAGTAGACCCTGATATGTTTATATTCCACAAGGAATTGAAGAATATATCAAAATCTGATGAGTGCTTATGTCTCTCTTCATATTATATTGAAACTCAAGCTCCTAGATGAATTGTTCACTAGTATAGAGCCTAATGAGTCTTTAAGATCCTAGCCGCATTACTCACTAATGCCGGAGCATGTCGAGTACTTATTCTATGCTATGTTCCCTAGCCGAACTCTTGATGTTGACATGACATGACAATTAGTGTTCACTCGCAATTGAGTAGCATGAATTTCCCGAAATGTCAGGATTGAGGTACGCATAGAAGTACTCAATTAGTGGCACGCAAAGTTATGCTTCCCTCTGAAATATATATGTGATTTTGTATGAACGCACAAAATTCACCAGAAATTGATTGATTTTGTGCCTGCCCACAAAATTCAATCTTTCTAAACCTAATTTTACTAATTTACAAAAATTAGGTCTTTTTTGTGGCATGCGCAATATCTCGAACCCTATTGGTCGAGATCAAACCTAGGTAAGCTAGGAAATTGATCCTCCATGGACTACTAGGAGCAAAATCCTACCAAAAGTAGAAAACAAGAAGTAAAAGAGAAAATGCGGCAAATAAAAGCAACAGAAAAAGGAAACGCGGCCACACCACTTGGCTGGCCGGTTTTCCCTATCAAGCACCGCCCGTGGCTGGTCGGCCGCGCCCCACGTTAATGCTTGTTGTCCCCTCTTTCCCTACCGACCAATCATATCAATCCAAAAGTGCCACATGCACTTTTAAATAAAGTTGGAAGTTGGTTGGTCGACGCACCTAATTCCTTAAGGATATAGGCTGCCCATGTCAGTCTTAAAACGAGCACGGTCGTACGTTTTGGTCGGTCGATTTATCAAGTCTAGCCACCTCCTAACATGGTCATACAAGCACCATCAGGTACACTAGCGGGCCCACTAATACTTAGGCCAATCAGAATCCTTCCCACTCGCAAGCGGAGCCACCGAACGATTACCCAAAGTGGGTTGGACGCTTAAGTTACAAAACCCTAATTTATGCTAGCAGCAGTATATTGCTGCCGCAAAACGATCTTGGCCGCCCAACTTCGCCAGCCGAATTGACCGGCCTAGATTCAATCTCAATCAACGGACAAGGTGCGGATACGCTCACCAGCGGCCCGGCTATTGTGTTGGCCGATCAAATAGCTCCCAGCACGCGGCTAACACCAAAAACCGTTAGCCCCAAAGTAGGTTGGCCACACGGCTATTAAACCATAAATTGAATAAATGGCAATATGTAACTGCCGCAAATCATCTCGGCCGTCCAACTTCGCTAGCCGAATCAACCGGCCTAGATCTAATTTTAGGGGACCAATGAGATGTCGTCGTGATCACCGGACACCCCTCTTCCATAAGGAACAATCGACCAAGCCACGGCCTGCCTATATGGCGCCTAAACGATCACCCAAAAATGGCTAGTCGCGCTGCTAATAGTAATTTTAATAAATTCAGCAGCAGCCATTAAATGCCGCAAATCATCTCGGCTGCTCAACTTTGCTAGCCGAATTGACTGGCCTAGATCAAATCTCAGGCGACCAATAAGATGTCGCCGTGGTCGCCAACCGTCACTCTCCTATAAGGACCGGTCGGCCTATCTTTGGCGCGCATAAATGGTTCCCAGCAGCTTCTCGAAAATGGCCGGTCGTGCTCCTTTTAAGACATTAGGCTCCGCGACTAACTTAAACAAGCCTTACACAACGATGCTTCATAAGCATCGATTATTTTAAGTCGCTTGCTTAAAAGTGATGCATTATATGCATCGATTACAAAGGATGTTTTAAAAATATCGAGTTCACAAATAATTTAATTATTTGACCTAAAAAGCATTACATGCTATTTCTTGCGGCAAGTCTCATGACTTGACTCCTAACATATGACCGCTCGTCGCTTAGCTTGCGCGTGATTGGTCAAATAGCTAGGTCTTGCAAGCAAGACCCACTCAACAACTTGCTTACATATTTTCCACGAAAATACTCGAGACATCATGTCACAAACTGGGGGATTTTCATCAGGGTATTGGTCTGGAGGTTTACAGCGTGCGGCGTGCAACACGCCCATTATAAGAAAGTGTCAGGAAAGGCAGACAGTTAGTGGCAGCAGAGAAGTAGTGGGTGTACACCAACCCGTCTTCCCTCATTGAAAGACGTGGTTTTCAACATTTTCACACGATCCCACTTCTCCATCACTCAACTACTCCCACTTCCTATGAGACCAGGGTGCGTTCAACTATGACATATAAAAATAGGTTTTCAACCTATTTCAATCAATAAAGGTTATCGACACAAGTATACAGAAAACACCAAAGAACTGATAACTTACATTTTGTAAGAAAGTTCCACATTCTGATACAAGTCATAAAACAACCACACCTTCAGAGTTAACCATTCTGATCTCAACACCTTCTTCGCTTCCCTCCCTAAGATCAACCCTTCTCTTTAATTTTGTGACCGAAGCAAGAGTGGAACGACCATTTCTTGGTTTAGGCCAGAATAATACAGGTTGATCTCTCGAATCTAAAGTACTCCCGTGCAATGCATTTGTTTAGGGTTTAGATTCGTTTCTCGGCGGCACACCCAAATTTACCATTTCCAGCAGAATCAGTTTTTACCCTAAAACAGAAGGATAATTGCCCCTTTAAGCTTGTATTCCATTTAAGAGATAAGAACAAGGAATAAGATTGTATGGTGTGGTTCGGCCGTCATAACCACCCGGATCCGGAAGATTTTGTTGGTCACTCCATAGTTGTGAAGCTAAAACCTCATGAAATGGAGGATGTAAAGAGATCGACTAAAGCATGTATCAAACCAAGACAGATTCCCAGAGGATTCAAGGAAAAGGATCGGACAAACGTGTCTTCTCTAAGTACAATTTATAGCGCACAAGCAAGTATTAGAAGGGTGGAATGGGAAGGGAGGGACGTTATGCAAGAATTTGAGAAGATAGTTTGGGATCACAACTACACGTGTATCATTAAAAGAGCACCGGACAACAAGCCCCTTCAAATATTCATTTCGCACCCTATGCTTGCAAAGTTGGCTGAAACATGTTTTGGTGTTCTTATGATGGACTGCACCTACAAGACAAACAAATACAATATGCCGTTGTTCAACATCGTGGGGCAAACATTGGACAAGGTATCATTCACAATGGCATGGTGTTTGATAGAGAACGAGAAGAATTATAATTATAATTGGGCATTACGACAATTGAAATTACTCTTCCGGGAAAATCACCTTCTGAGGGTCATCATAACCGATAACGATGAAGCATTAATGAATGCAATATCCGACGTCTTCCTGGATGCACAAAATTTCCTATGTACATATCATATACATCAAAATGTGATAAAATCTTGTCATGCTTTGTTTGAACCCAGTAAGGCGGATATTAAGAAGAGAATGATTGTTCAACTAAAGGAAGACTTTCGCAAGAACAAACTATCACCAGAAGAAGAAGAAGAAGAAAGAGGAAAGTTTAAAGAGCGAGTGGACAAAGAATATGATGAAAATCATAAAAAGTGGTTGGAATTTCAAAGAGATTAGGAGAAAGTTTATTGGTATCTTACCGAGGATATGTACGAAAAGAAATTGAACGTGTTTATTTCCAATTGGAACGAAGTGTATCCAAGTGCAATCTCGTATTGTCGGAAGCAATTGTTGGATAAGTACAAGGAAAAATTTGTGCGTGCATGGACAAACCGGTATAGACACTACGAGAATGAAGCAACTAGTGTAGCGGAGTCCGCTCATGGGAGATTTAAAGGTCTCCTCGAGTCTAACCAAGGAAACGTGGTTATGATCACCGAGGCAATGGAGCAATACTTCAAGAGTGATATTGATAGGATCAAGAAGGATTTTGAGAAAGTCTCAATGGAAAGGATGACTCAATATCTTCAATATGGTAAGTTGCTCCGAGGAATATAATTCAATGTTTCTCAGTGGGCAATAAAACATCTGATGAGAGAAATGTTAAAGGAGCTAAACTGTTAGAGCCACTGCTCGGTCGAACTCGTAAGCGTTGCTATCTCAAGCTTGTTTGTCAAGTTTAGTTTCCAAAACTATAAGTCTACTTATAGCTAAGTCTCGGACTAGGATAATAAGTGTAGTTGAGCTCTAGACTCCACGGCGTTCATCATGCAAAGACGAAGAACTACTCAAGGAACTGGTGGAACTTCATCGACAAAAAGTATGTGGAGACTTGAACTTATCTATCACTCAAAAGTCTATCTATTCTATCTCTTATCTTGAGACAAAAGTCGTATTGCTATATAGACTTCGATTATACACATTTGCTATTTCGATCCGAGTTTATCTCGCTTATCTATTTCTTGAAATATGTGTTGGTAAGCTTTCGCTTTGGCCAAGTTCATCTTTACTCGTGACGAAAGTCATGTTGATTATTTCAATAACTTGAAAATCGCTTTGATGAAAAATAGTTTGTGAATAACAACTATATAACATCCTCTAAGAAAGTTTCAATGATTGAAATGAGAGTTTAGAATTGTTGATGTTGGATTTTAGTTCAGGGCTAAAATTGTAAAACCAGCATTTAATGCGCTGTTACCCTGCAAAAGGAAAAGCCGTTTAAGAAGTGACGAGTGCAGAAAACCTCTTCGCTTTATTTGAAGCAATTCAATATAATTCATGAAATTCACTCAGAATGGTGCGTGCAACAGCAATCCCAAATATTACGTGAGTTCTATCAGCATTATTCACTAATGCATGACCTGCCTAGTGTTTTTTTTATGCTATGTTCCCCAGCGAACTCTCAATATTGGAATGACATGACGATTAAATGTTCGCTCGCAACGGAGTAGCATAAATCTCCCGAAGTATCAGTATGGAGACCTGCATAAAAACACTCACATAGGCTACACCACCCTCTGACAAAGAGATCAGCGCGTTCGCACACCTTTTAATTAAAAGTTAGCGCGATCGAACGCGTTTAAATTCCTTAAGGGAAATCTAGACCGTCCATAGCAGTCTCAGAAACAATCACGGCCACAAAAGTTGGACGCGCAATTTAACAAGCCTAGCCAAATCTTGACAGGAATAGGCAATTATCGTGATGACCACCGGCGGGCCCTCTTGTGCCCTAGTTGGTAGAACATCACCATACACCTCCCAGCGCCGTTAAACGCCAACCCTAAGTAGGGTGGCCGCGCTGCTTGGGAGAAGCTCGAACGAGCTTGAACTGTCCAAGACAGTCTCAAAATCATCGCAACCGTCCAACTTCGCCTGCTTGCTTCGATGGGTTAGATGATCCCATGAGCAATTGGGGAAACGCTGACATGCACACCGGCGGGCCCACTTCCTCCTTGCTTGAACGACTTGCCCATGGTGGGACCATTGAGCAGTGAAACGCTCGCCCAAACCATGGCAAGTGTGATGTTTCCAAACCCTAAATTGGGTCGCGGAAATACACTAGCGTCTTAAATCGATCACGACCATCCAACTTAGCCAACCTATTTGGATGACTTGGATCGCATTTAAGACCATCAGGAAGGTGCACATGCGTTCACCGTCAGCCCAACATTGGACCCACGTGATCGATCTCCCCAAAGGAGGCCAACATCGTGCCAAACCGCTCGGTGAAAGTCGCATGGGCGTGGCTGTCTCAAAACCCTAATTAAGGTTTGCGGCAACACACATCTGTCGTAAATTGATCGTGACCATCCATCTTCACCAGCCTAAACGGACGGTGTAGATATAGACTCAAGAGATCCCAAGGATGTCAACATGATCACCGTGGGCCCACCTTTGCGTGTGACCGGCCGGCCTATGCAGACTAGGACCCGGCGTCTCGAAACGCACGCCCCAAAGGTGGCATGCCACACCGCTTTTAAACCCTTTGCGGCAATATATTTCTGTCGCAAATCGATCACGACCACTCATCTTTGACGGTCAAATTGAGTGTCCTAGATCGAATCTTTGAGGGACCGAGAGGTGTAGACATGCAAGCCAGCGGGCCGTCTCCACACATGCCTAGTCGGTCCATTCGAGATTAGCACCAATGCTTGGATTCGATCAGCCAAAGAGGGGATGTTTGCGCACCTCTAAAAAACCCTAAATTCCTTCAACGGTAGCAAACATGTGTCGTAAATCATCTCGTCCGTCCAACTTTTCCAACTTGGTCGGACGGCTTGGATTAAAAATTAGGCGATCAATGAAGCGCCTTAATGATCACCGTCCGCCACTCTGTCACAAGGAGTGATCGATCAGATGATGGCCCGCCCATGCGGCCTCCAAACGATCACTCGAAGATGGTCGGACGTGCTGTTATTTTAGGGCGCTTAATCCGCGGCTTACTCAATCAAGTTTCAAAACAGCGATGCTTCATGCATATCGATTGTTTTGAGATGCTTGCTTAAAAGCGATGCATTACATACATCGAGCATGCACGATATTTCATCAATTCTAAAATAACTTAGTAATTTAACTTAATAGCACCGTATGCTATTTCTTGCGCAAGGTCCCACGACTTGACCCACTCATCCGAGACACCAAGCATGTCACAAACTGGGGGATACTCACTAGGGTATTGGCCTGGTGGTTTACAGCGTGCAGCGTGCAACGTGCCCATTACGAGAATGTGTCAGGAAGAGATGGACGGTTAACGGTGATGAGGGAAGTGGGAAAAGGCGTGATCGTGTGACAATTACCTACACGACCCCACTACTCCATCACTCAACTTACTCCACTTCCTACGAGATGAAGGTTGCGCTCAAAATTACTTGTATAAATAGGTTCTCCAACCTATTTCCAAACAACACGAGAAACCAAGTTGTTGTTAACAACGTATCCAGAAACACCCAAAACTGATAGCTTACATTATGCAAGCCAGTTCAACATTCTGATACAAGTCATAAACAACCAACACCTTCACAATCTCAACACCTTCTTCGCTTCCCTCCCTAAGATCAACCCCATCTCCTTCAATTTGTGACCGAAGCAAGTCTGGAACGACCATTTCTTGGTTTAGGCCAGAATTGTACAGATTTATCTCTCAAATCTAAAGTACTCCCGTGCAGTGCATTTGTTTAGGGTTTAGATTCGTTTCTCATCCGCACACACCCAAAAATTTACCAAAACCAGCAAAAACAGTTTTTACCCATAAACAAGAGTATATAACCATGTTTGGATATAAACATTGTATGTGAACTCATACTTGTGTAAGTCCAAAATCCTTGAACTGAAGTATGCGTACTTTACTTATTTAGGATGTCCGGAGCTAAGTCCGCGTACCTGTATGCGTACTGTCAGAAGTTCACATCCCGTGAATTTCTGTTGGAGTTTGTGAACCAAAAACAAGCTCAATCCGGGTACTTAAGTATGCATACTGGTATGCGTACTTAAGAGGGTTATTTTCTAGAAATGGTTTATTCGTGAACTAAGACATTTATAAATTAAGGAATGCAATCTTTGTAAACCGTGATATAATGTTCATGAATTGATTCGAGTGAATCAGAACCGTTTTTGCTTCGATTGTGTCTTGT
Organism: Papaver armeniacum; assembly: GCA_023531295.1. Taxonomy (NCBI): domain Eukaryota; kingdom Viridiplantae; phylum Streptophyta; class Magnoliopsida; order Ranunculales; family Papaveraceae; genus Papaver; species Papaver armeniacum. The sequence continues at coordinate 87,401 of JAJJWW010016303.1, forward strand.
ATACTTCTATGAGATCTAAGCAATTGAACAACTCTCTAACTAGTTATTTTGAGTCATTTGAACTAGTTATGGTGAAGATGAATAAGGTTGATATGAAAGTGCTCATATGGCAAACCATTGGTTAACTAGTGTTGAACCAACTAAGTGTACACGTTTAGGTACGGTTACTCAAACCTAAATGAAGTTACATTTCATTTGTGAATAACAAGCTAAGTTCGATCTAACGGTTGAAAGATATTAGCTTGAATCTAATCAGGTTTTTATCTAACTGTGAATATTGAATGCTTTGTTACCAATGTAGCTTAGATTGCAAACCCTGATTTGGAGACTATATAAATGAGAACTCTAGCAACTGGGAAACCTAATCCCCACACCTCCTGTGTGATACTAGTTGTATAAGCTAGAGTCGATTCTCCTTTAATTCTAGGTTTTTCACGAAACCCTGTAGGTTAACGACTTAAAGACTTCAGTGGGATTATGAAGCCAGACCCAACTATTTTCTCTGTAGGTGCGTGATCTGATCTTGCTGTTTCGTATTTGAGTACAATCGTAAGATTGGCTTGAGATTAATTTCTCCGATAGGCAATATAGGCTTGAGAACACCAAGACATGTGTGAGCCAATTTTGCAAGCAGAGGATGTGAAATGAATATTTGAAGGGGCTTGTTGTCCGGCGCTCTTTTTATGATACACGTGTAATTGTGATCCCAAACTATCTTCTCAAATTCTTGCATAACGGTCCCACCTTCCCATTCCACCTTTCTAATAGTTGCTTGTGCGCTATAAATTTTACTTAGAGAAGAAACATTCGTCTTATCCTTTTCCTTGAAGCCTATGATAATTTGTCTTGGTTTGATACATGCTTTGGTCAATATCTTCACATCCTCCATTTCATGAGGTTTTAGCTTCGCAACTAGGGAGTGACCAACAAAATCTTCCGGATCCGGGTGGTTATATGGCGGCTGAACCACACCACACAATCCCACTCCTTGTCTTTTAAATGAAATACGAGCTTAAAGGGGCAATTATCCTTCCTCGTACGAGTCTTGATACCCTATTAGTCTTCTTTGAATATACATAACCCTTTCTCTTGTGGCTATTCTTGTCCTTGTATTCCCCACTTTTCTCGCAAGCCATCTCAAAACAAATCTTTGAACCTTGGGTATTCCTCACCAACACACACATGTCCTTAAGAGCAGTCTCTTTAGCCCAAACAATTGCTTCCTTTTTATATTTTATTCCCTACATAAGGACAACAATGGGAGATTATAATTCATTATAAGGTTCATTATAAGCAATCCATTGGTAAAGTTCAAGATACTAGGTGAAAAGTATTCTTTGATAACATACCGGTGGAATTTAATAGTATTCCGACATATCCCGACCAGGCGGTCTTGTATTTGTTGGATCAATATATGTCACGATCTAAGAAGCGAATGAAAAGAAAATTTAATTAGTTAAAAATAAAATAAAATACTATGGTCGAACTGAACCGAAACTTAAGAACAAATCTGAAATGCTTCCGGCATAAAATTTCATTGGAAATCAATGCCGAAAACATTGTGCCATCATGCTCATTACCTATGGTTCCACACGAAGATACAGGTCTGCCGGCTTGGTCAATAATTAATCAACCACGCCGATATTAAATTTTAAATGTCACTTATTCCTGTATGTTTTCTTGGAGGTACCCGTATGGTAACATTATAATTGAACCATGCCGGTAGCATATTCCGTAGAATATTCCATGGTAGGTAAAAAGTAACTTTTGTACCGGCATGCTTTTTTTTGGTTGAATACAGTGTCGGCTTGCATTTCAAAATGGGGTATATTATGGGCCGGATGGCTGTAGTATGAATACTAGCGTTGTATTCGTACTACGTCAATGCCGGCACCGAGCTATTTCAGCTGCAACAATGATGGATTCAAAGAAAAAAAAAACAAATTTTCAACACATTGGCACCTTTACCTAAGTATTTGGAGTGCTTGTATGTTGAACTTGTTTACTCTCCTGGGTTGGTTCTTCACGAAACACTTCATGCTCATAAAAAACATGATCCAAGGGTGTTGGTTCCACAAATAATTGCAATTGTGAATTGTTGTCATTAGCAGAGGATTCAGGATATGTTTCTTTTTGTAGTTGAGCTAAAGATTCAGCAACAATTCTCTCTTCATTATCTTCTTCCATTTTCACCAAAATAACTTTTCTCTCAAATTCCCCCCCTCCTTCTACTCTCACCTCACCCAAATAATAATACACTCTAATCATTTATCAAATAATCTTATAAATTTTCCTAGTTATAATTTAGCACTAAACCTGATTAGTGAGGGGTAGATTAGAAATTATTAAAATACATATATAAGGGGTGACCCTGATTTGATATTTAGATCCCGTTTTTGTCCTTTTCTCTATCCCCAATTAATATTAATATAAGTATCGCCCAAATGCGCGTTCTTTCTTTTTTCCCTTTCTACTTGTTTATTAAAATATGGAATTCTTCACGTGCAAAAATAAAATATATCTTGAATAAAATAAAAAAATCCACGGTAAAAGAAAAAAAATATTGAGTAAAAATATTACTTCATGGGTAAATTTTTTTTTTTAATCTTTCTACCCGTCTATTAATTTATTCCCTTGAGTATGGCCTATACTAAAAAAAGGAATACATAGTTCTTCACGGGGAAAAGAAAAAATATCTTAAGTAAAAGAAAAATACTTCACGGGTAAAAATACTTCATGGGTAAAAAGAATCTATATTTATTTTACGGGTAGAAAAATATTTAAAAAAATCTAACCATGAACCATAAGCCTATTTTTAGTCACCAATACGTACTTTTCTCTACAAAAGATTACTATTCCAAAAACGAAAACATGAATTAAATCTCGATTATGTTAAAGTGCTTTCTAATTAAAAGAGGCTCAGTGAATCGGGCGACGCCGAGTCAATACATGTTTAATGATCATTACCATCCTGATTTCTCCGTGCTTAATCTGAATTTCTTTTCTTTAATCTCTATTATCTCTTCTTTATTTTCTAATCTTTACTTTTTTTTAGTGCCAAAATAATTCTTAATATCTGCTATTCATTTCATTGTAGAGTTTAGTTTTCTTTTAATTTGATAGCTTTGTTATCTTGAAACAATATTATTAACTTTTGGATTCTGTTTACTGTTGATTCATTTCTACTTATCTGATTTTCTTGATATGGGTTTCTGATTTTTTTGCAGGTTCCTCTAGATTTTTCATGGATTCCTTCCTATATTGGATCTTTGTGCTTAGCATTTGCTTGATTTTCAAGATAGTATTGTCGACAATGGCTATGTTGCCTATAACAGTTCCACCCCATACTGCTATATTGCAAAATTACCAGGGGGTTAGTCCACAAGTGAGTTGGGGGGAGTTTAATGTATTTTGGATCTTGGGGATTTTGAGGGAGTGTAAGAGAGTATAGGGAGTTTGAGAGAGTTTGGTGTTTTTGATTGTAGGGAGTTTGAGAGACTCTCCCAAAATCTCTACTTTTTTGGGAGATTTGTAGTGAGGCAAAAATACACTGTAAACTCCCTAGAACTCCCCAGAACTCCCCAAAAAAACCCAACTCCCTAACATTCTAGTTTTTACGACTAACAGGGAGTTTAAGAGTTTCTTTCAAAATCCCCCACGACTAACGGGGTTTTCTAGGGAGTTTGGGAGACTCTTCTAAACTCTCCCACGACTAACGGGGATTTTGAGAGACTCCTTCGAACTCCCCCACGACTAACAGGAAAAAACCCAACTACACTCAACTCCCCCAACTCCCCTGAGGACTAACACCCTGTACAATATTTTTTCTTTGAGTTTTTCTCATTATGAGAAACATCATTATCCCCCAAATCAATTTTTTGAAACCATGAAAAACCAGTTTACATTCCTGACTCACCAACCGATTCAAATCCAAAAATTTCAAAAAATAAAACTCCCCCTAATTTTTCCCATGATTCAAGGAATCATAAAATTTTTTCGGAGCTCATGCAGTTGACCGCCAGCAGATTTTATTCTATCATTTACTCAAAAAATACTTCGCACCTCTTTAGGAAACAAAATATTTGCTATACCCTTTTTCTAGAAACAACCTTAACCACAAATAAAGAAGAAGTCTGGAGAAGAATTATCTGTGGAAAAATACCAAACCCTAGTAGAGGAGCTCTAAGAGATTCAATGGAGTCCAACAACAACAACACTGCCAACAATAGTTGTGTTCAATCTATCACTGACAAAATGAGAAACACTTCCATCAGAGGTAAAAGATGTGCTATAGGTTCTGCAACAAATATCAATGATGCTGTAACTTCGTGGTCTAATAGTTTGATCGGAAAACTAATCACTAAGGATGATGAAATTGAAGTTTCTGAAATAAAAGATGATTGAATGTTCTCTGGAAAAACTACAAGAAGCGAGAAACAAAAATGGTGGGGAAATATTTGTCCGTATTTAAGTTTAACTCCACAAAGGATATGAATGATGTCATTAAAAAATCACCATGGAATGTCAAAAATACTTGCTTGCTTTGCAAGAATATTCTGACATTAGCGTATGCAGATTACGTTTTTAGAAAACAGGCTTGAAGTGTACAGTTCAAAGGCTTACTGCTAGAACATCATCATGAAGCAGTAGTTAACGAAGCTATCGAAGACTTGGGTAAGAAGATATCCACTGAGCCAAAAAATTGCAGATCACGGCTCGGTAATTTGATTACCGCTCGTATTGAAATAGACCTCACAGAACCACTAAAAAGAGGTGAATGGTGGAATTCAAATCATGGAGAGCCTGTTTGGATTAGGTATCACTGGCTAAAACAGCCTCATAGTCTATGTGATCAATGTTATATAATTGATCATGATGATAACATCTGTGAAGAAGTTGTTGAGTTACTACGGGAAAGAGCTATGACTGTTGAGGAGTATGAAGAACACAAAGCTAAAAAGGATTCTGTAAGTGCTGATGCGAACCCAGGAATTGATAATAATGGTGATGTACATGAGGAGGAGGCAATGCCTGATGCAGAAGAAGAAAGATTTGCTAAAATAGCAAGAAACCAAGAAGTTCATGATAATTCGAACCCATCCATCCAAGGTCCCATTTTAGTTGTTCATGGTAGGGTTACTAATGATCTGCCAACAAACTCTACTGAAGTAAATATGAATGGGGTGGAAACTGGAGAACATGATAATCAATGCAAAGGCACAAAGAAGAATCATATGCATCATCTGGAGGAACAAGCAACTGTGGTAATTTATTCCTCTTCATTAAGATTTTATTCTTTCAGTTCAGTCACTAATTTATCGTCTTTCAATTACATTTTCATCTCCCTGCATCAGCATAGCTTATCATTGTTATTTAGTGATAAATTGAATATTAGAACCATGAGAGTTCTAGCATGGAACTGTCAAGGCTTTGCCAATAAAACTACTAGATACCATCTCAAAGATCTCCTCTACAGATATGACCCTGATGTAATTTTCATCTCCGAGGCTAAGATAGATGAGGATTAAATGATTTTTTTTATAAAACCATATAAATTTCCCAACCATAAACCTATATCTTCAAGAGGATTAGCAGGTGGACTAATCCTTCTATGGAAGGATGGCTTTCATTTTAATGTTGTGAATGCAGATTCTTGGATTATTAATTATCTAGTGCAGGATGATCCCTCTAAGCCAAAATGGATGCTTACATGTATGTATGGGTCTTCTTATCTACATCATAAAGAAAAGCAATGGACTTATATTAAGAATTTAAGTCAAAATATCACACAACCATGGGTTGTTTTAGGGGATTTAAATCTGGTTTTCAATAATGAAGGAAGGATACATGTGACTGGCAATCTTTCTACTGCTTCTAATACTTCTCTTTCTTAACATAATGCAGTTTCTTCCTCAAGGGATTCTTCTTACATCAATCTTATCTATGAAGCTGGTTTGGATGATTTGGGTTATACTGGGAGATCTTTCACTTGGTCAAGTAATGTTCATGGCACTGGTATTAGGAGATCTAAACTTGATAGAGCTATTGTCAATAGTGATTGGTTCATTCAATTCCCAGACTCAAAACTTTTGCATCTTCCACAACTGGGATCAGAATACTGCCCAATAATACTGGATACTTCTTCTTTACATGGTGACAGAAAAAAGAATTGGAAATACTTCCAATGTTATGAGAAAGATGAAACTTTGAAGAATGGGATAGTTAATGCTTGGGAACAACAGGTAAATGACTCACATGGTTTTAGACTATCAAGAAGGCTCATTACTGCAAGGAAATATATCTCAAAATGGAACATGGAGAAATATGGGAACATTCAAAGTAATATTCATCAACAACTAGAAGCCTTGCAGCAAAACAGTCAACATCAAAGCACTAATATTGAAGTATTACATGTAGAAAAACAAATAGAGCATTGGCATCAAATTCGACATGAATTTTGGGGCCAAAAATCAAGAGATGAATACTATCTTGAAATGGAAAGAAATACCAAGTATCATCATGCTAATGCAAATAAAAGAAGGGCTAGAAACAATATTGCGGCTTTAAAAGATGGAAATGGAAATTGGTGCACTACTAGGGAGGATTTGGAAAATCTGCTGACTAATCACTATAGCTTACTTCATACTACTTCTTCACCTGCAAAAAATGAAGACATCTTGAATTGTATTCCTTCAGTAATATCTTCTTCATATGATCTAGAATTAATGAGAATTCCTGAGGATGCTGAAATATTTAAAGCTTTAAAAGACATGAAGCCTTGGAAAGCCCCTGGACCTGATGGTTTTCCACCTAGTTTTTTTCAACATCATTGGGATATTGTTGGTAATGATGTTACGGAAATGGTGAAACCATTTTTTCATACATGATATTTTCTTAAAAGCCTGAATGCTACAAATGTTTCACTTATTCCTAAAACAAAAAACAAACAATTCCATTCTGATCTGAGGCCTACTGCTCTTTGTAATTATTATTATAAAATTATCTCAAAGATTCTGTCAATAAGGTTGAAAAAGGTAATGGGGAAAGTGATATCTCCACTTCAAGCTGCTTATGTTCAAGGAAGACAAATAATAAACAATATTCATTTTGCTCGGGAAATTTTCACACCATGAAGAATAAGAAGGAAGTAAATAAGTACTTAGCATTGAAACTTGATACTTCAAAAGCCTTTGATAGGCTTGAATGGTCATTCCTAAAAGATGTTATGCTGAAAATGGGATTCTGCTCAGATTGGTGCAATCTCATAATGCATTGTGTGAGTACTACTCAAATATCTATACTTCTAAATGGTGTTCCATGCAAACCCTACTTCCCAACAAGAGGTGTAAGGCAAGGTGACCCTCTGTCACCCTACCTATTTATAATTGTGATGTAAGGATTTTTCTAGACAACTTCTCAAGGCTGAGTAAACCAAACAAATAGAAGGTATTAAAATTGTTCCAAGTGCTCCTTCAATATATCATTTTTTTGCCGACGATTGCCTGTTATTCATTAATGCTGATCTCCATAATGTGAATAATCTTCTTAAAGTCATAGATGATTTTGGAGCTGCTTCTGGTCAAATGGTGAATTTTAACAAGTCAAGTGTGTACTACAGTGCTAATGTGCCACAAAGGTTTTGTATACTACTTACTCGAAGATTAAACGTACCTAGGATGAATTCTAATGAGAGATCCCTAGGAATTCCTCTTGTAATTGGAAAGAACAAGGTTAGATGCTTCACAAGATTGGTGGAGAGGGTTCAAAACCGACTTTCCAATTGGAATAGTGAGTCTATGTCACAGTGCAACAAGTCACTAATGATAAAGACTGTCACTAACACCATCCCAGCTTATTCTATGAGGTGCTTACAAATACCATCAGAAATTGTTCAACAGATTGACACTCTGCAGCGAAAATTCTAGTAGGGCTTTCAAAAACAAAAAGGCATCTATATTATTTCATGTAAGAAACTTGGTTTACATAAAAGTTTGGAGGTCAAGGTTTCAGGAATTTGAAAATATTAAATCAAACACTTCTTGTAAAGGCTGTTTGGAGAATGTGCATTAACTCAGAGGAGCAATGGGTTAAGGCAATGCAAGCCAAATACTTCCCTGGCACTCATATACTCCATGCAAATTTCAAGACAAACTGTTCTTGGGCATGGAGAGGTCTTCAGAAGCAAATTTCGTTCATAAAGCTTCATAGCACATGGATATTAGGGAATGAAAAGAAAATAAAGATCTGGATTGATGTGTGGATCACTGGATTAGATAGTCCTCCAACACCAAGACAGGGCATTACATATAGCGAACAATATATTTGGGTTCAAGAATTATTCACTCCAGATAGCAAACAATGGAACGTGTCTTTACTACATCACCTTTTTGATCAAGATACAACTAATTTAATACTCAATATGAAAATCCCTAAGGTTGTGGAAGATAAACTTATCTGGAAACTTACAAGAAATGGGAATTTCACACTAAAGTACGCATATAATAAACTTCATGAATGCAGTCTGGGTAATCTATAGATTTCCCAGAAAATTGGTAGCTCAAATATTTGTTGGAAGCAGTTGTGGAGAATTGAAACTTGGCTTAGAGTAAAACATTTCTGGTGGAAAAGACTCTCTGACATTTTGCCTACAAAAGTGCGACTCTCAAGGAACTGCAACTACATAAATTGCATATGTCCCCTATGTAAGCAATTTGATGAAACTCTTTTGCACATCTTGTTCTTCTGCCATTTCTCAAGAGCTGTCTGGATGCAAATACCTGGAGGTGCAGCTATTTTAGCAACAATCCAGACTGATGTTACAATGGCTTTCGAAAACTGGATGGGACAATCTGCTCAGGCCTCTGCTCATGGTTACAACTTGAATCAGATTATGATAGTCGCCTAGACTATCTGGAACAAGAGATGTGATGTGAATTTTCAGAATAAGAAGGTAGATCCCATTGCTACTGCTAAGAGAGCGCTAAGCTTTGCCAGTTACATTGATAACCTCAACAACAGGCATATAGTAAACCATAACAACATTTCCCAGACAACTAATACCACGCCTGTTTGGAAGCCACCAACCAATCCATTTTTTACTATTAATTGTGATGCATCTTTTGATCCCAATACAGGACTAATTGGAATTGCTCTTATCCTTCGTGATTTTACAGAAAAATGGTGTGGAGGAAAATCAAAATGCTATGCAGGATGAAAGACTCAAAGAGTGCAGAATGTCTTGCTTTTTCTGACGCAGTTAGCTGGAGTAATGCTTTAGAGAAGACGCATGTTGTTTTTGAAACTGATCTCAAAAACATAAAGAGCTACATCAACAAAACATCTTCAGGAATTGCTTGGGAGAATGAAGACATACTGTTGGATGCCATTGATAAGCTAAATAATATCCTTCAGTGGAGGTGCAATTTTATTCATAGATTATGTAATAAATCTGCTGATAAGTTAGCCAAATACAACAGGAAGAATGGTGTGTCTCAAACCTGGTTTGATCAACCACCTAGAGTCATTGAGAGTCAATTATTGTTAGACTTGGGAGTTTCTCCGTATTAATCAAATTTTTCTTTGCTTAAAAAAAAAAAAAAAAAAAAAAAGATTATCACTATCCCAAGTTTTATTTCTGTGACCTTTTTCAAAATAACCCAAGCTTGTAGATCAATATGGTTTCATGCCCTCCACCAGAGGTTTCATGCGCTCCGGGGAGGTCCCCGATGGTTCGAGTCCCGAGATGGCGCAATATTACGTAGAGTTTAACATGGACAACTATCAAAGAGTTAGTTTGCCCCCTTGCGAAGACATTAGTCACACTATCCGCCGGCTCCCAGGACTTTGTTCCTCATGAGGCTCGTTGGTAGGCTAGCACGACAACCTGTTCAACTTATGTAGTAGTACGTTGCTTGGAGCTTAGCTTGTTAGGCTTCCAATTATTCGTTAATTATGTAATAATATTAATAAATTTTTTTTTTAAAAAAAAAAAAAAAAAGTTTTATTTCTGTACCCAAAAATTACACCACCAATAAAACATACGAGTACATATTTTCTGCAAATATCTGTGCACGGGCGTCACACCTAGTCACAAATGAAAAACGTTTGAGAAACTTTCACGAAGGTTTTAGGGGTGTGTGAGTTAAACACGCAGAGACAGAATGACTATGAGCGAAGAGTAAGAGAATTGCAGAAGAAAAGATGAGTAATGGCGAAGTAGCTCCGAATAATACAATCCACATCAACAATCTCAACGAGAAAATCAAACTTGATGGTAATTTTTTAAACTCAGTATTGCTAGTAGCTTTTGCCCTAGTTTCAAAACCCTAGTTTTGTATTTCACGATTTCGCTAATTCGGTTGAGGGGTTTTAATTTTGCTTCTTCTGCAGAGTTGAAGAAAACATTGAAATCAATTTTTCAACAATTTGGGAATATTTTGGAGGTTTTAGCATTCAAGACACTGAAACATAAAGGGCAAGCTTGGGTTGTTTTTGAAGATGTGTCGTCAGCTACTAATGTTCTTAGACAAATGCAAGATTTTCCTTTACACGACAAACCCATGGTTAGTAAGTCAATTAGATCTTCAATTTTTTTTTTTTTTTTGATTTTTCGCTCTTGTTTAATGCTTTTTAGATTTGTTTGTCTGATGCCATCGAGGTTTGCTTGGTGATGAGTACAGAGGTTGCAGTATGCAAAGTCTAAATCTGATGTGATAGCAAATGCAGATGGTACTTTTTTTCCTAGAGAGAAACGAAAGAAGCATGATGAACGAGGTATGGCATGTCTCGATTTGTTTTTGTTGATGTGTCTAACATGAACTTTTGCTCTCTTTAAAGTGGGTAATTTGTTTTTACTCACCAAATTTGGTGCTTCTAATAAATTATGTGGGTAGTCTATTTGTATTACTGCCGTACCATGTCAACTACGGAGATGCTATGCTAGAATTACAATATTATGTCAGGCATTAGACAGGTTGTCTTTTTATGCAATGCAATCAGATATAAGATCCGCTAAACAGTAAGCTTATGAATACGTCTCTGTGACGTTTGTTTCCTCTATGGAAATAGAAGTATAGAACAAATAAAAAGATCTTTTGGACTAGAGATTACTGTTACATGGGTTGCGCCGATACCTGAGGATTATGTACGTACGCGAATCGGATTCTCCGATACCCGTATCGGATACGATATCCTCGGATACTTCCCAAAAGGCTTATCAAGAATTTCTTAGTTTTTCTAAAGGTTTTTTCTTCATTTTCTTTTTGAAGATCTCTCTTGCTTTCACGTACTTTGTACATGTGAAGAGGAGAAACACTTAAAAAGAAAATGAAGAAGTTTACTCTCCTCACAATGAGGGTCGAGAGAGGAAATTCCTAGTTTGCTACCAATGTGGGACTGAAATGTTGCGATATATAGGTGTACAATGAGTGTTTTTGGGATTAGGTTGAATTTGTGTGCTCTAATACATTCTTGAATCCCATAAAATTGCATTTGCAAATATTTATCTATGCGGTATCCATCCGTATACGTATCGACCATTTCGGAGATGCCGAATCAGATTCTTCGATAGTACCAGAACCAGATACTCGTACCAGTATCTGTGCAACCCAGATTATCTGTAATCCCTTAAAATGATTCTCTCTACACTAAGTATGCGCTAAACACCAAACTTAAAGAGTTGTTGTCACTGTGAAAATCCAACCAACTTTAGGAGATTTTTCATAGATGCTCTTTCACTAGATCAAGAGGAGGAGTTTGAGCATAGTGAGATGGACGTCCAGAAGGCTTGGTCAATGGAAATCTATTTTACAGGCATTAAACTTCCCTCCGCGCTATTAAAAATATGGATCGCCTTTTGGAGAGTGATGATAATTCATCGATTTCAACATTGTCTAAATGTCTAGATGGTCCAAATGGGACGCGACCTCAACTTCCTATATGGTTTATATCTCACCCCATTTGAATGGTGTTTACGACAACATTGTATTTAGGTGAGCAACACCAATTTGCCACGCCATTTTCTCTAGGAGACCAAGAGGAGGAGTTTGAGCATAGCGAGATGGACGTCCAAAAGGCTTGGTCAATGAAATTTATTTTATTCGAAACTCTAGCCAAACGGATAGGAAGTACTTACGAATATAACTATTTATAAATAAGCCAAAAAGAGGTGAACATATTTTTCTTTATTCAGAATAGATGAAAGCTATAATGTTTGATGACATGATTGTGCACTAATAAAAGTCGAAATATCAATCGAGCAAAGATAGCTACCCAGCTATCATTTGTATTCCGTATATGTAATCTAACTTTCAGTGAAATTTTAATTTCCTAATTCAGATGCACACATCCACCATGACCAAAAAATTGTTAATAAAAACTAAAACTTAACTTGAAAACTTTGTCTCTTGGGAATTTCTACAAATAGTGACTGCATTGCTAATTATCAGAAACTGAAACTCATAAATCAACTCAAAATACGTCAAGTGATAGTTTATTGGTGAATTCAAATTGAACAAAAATTTCAATACATACCTGCTGAACTAAAGAACTTCATTTACCACGACAACGACTTGAATTTGATGTTTGAAACCTAATCTTTATAAATCCAATCATGCAAGGTGATCAAGAAACCAACCTCCTGATACTGAATCTGTAAAGGTCACGAATTCTAATATGCAAATTCGTTAGATTAGGAAGAGAGCTAATGTCGTTAAGGACCTTAATGCTTCTCCTAAGCAAAGCTTTTTTTGTTTGATTGTTTTGTAAGATTTTTTTTTTCTCCTAAGTTAATATTTAGAACGCTTGTGTTCTAGTCTTTTCAAGCTCCATGTAAAAAAGATGCTCTGGTCTTACGTAAAATTATTCAGCAACGTTGTCTATTTTTACTATAATGACGTGAAATCGGAAATTAGGGTAAGTATAAGTGATTACCAGATGCCCTTCGAGAACGCGGTAGATATGGACTTTCCTCTGCCATTTGGACCATCTAGACATTTAGACAATGTTGAAATCGATGAATTATCATCACTCTGCAAAAGGAGATCCATATTTTTGATAGCGCAGAGGGAAGTTTAATGCTTGTAATTGAAAGAGATCAAGTCCGTGAATATAGTTGTATTGTGCAAAAAAAAAAAATGAGTTGGAAATGAAAGAGGTGAGGGGTAGGAAAAAGAATCAAGTACTGGTAAATTTAAAACAGATAAGTGCATTGTAATATCAGCTATAATGCTGTATATATAAACAATGGGGATATAACTCAAGGATTACATGTAAGGTGTTTTTTTTTCCCATCGTCATTGACTTTCCATGTCGAAGTAAAACGTACATGGGTTTTGCCTTGGACACTTGAGTTAACTCTTTGGTACATCACACATTATTGCGGCTAGCAAATATATAGAACATCAGGTTTGGTCATAGATGAAAAATTATTCAATGAATGAGGTTAATTTCGAAACAGAACAGCAAGCACATCGTGCATGCGTCTTTGCTAATCATGATAAACTAGAGTTATTAAATATAGACTTTAGACCCTATCCAATTCGAAGAACAATGATGTCGGTAAGTCATGTATTTTCTGTGCCCATTTTAAGAACAATGATGTCGGTAAGTTATGTAATTTTTGTGCCCTATTTTGAGCTACGTTTTTTTTTTTTTCAGTTCAAAAAGAAAATGGTCTTGTTGGATCAAAATCTGTCTCGCCAAAGAGGGCAAAAGCTTTAGCGAAAGATTTGTATGCCCCAGCTTCACTTGATCTTCCTAAGTTAAGGAAAAGGAAAAAATCTGAGGAAGCTGCAATTTCATCTAGAAAAACAAGAGCTACGGTTTCTAAGAAACCAACAGAGAAAAAAGGTAAGAGCCGTGATGGACCAAAAAGACGTGTTTATTACAAAAAGGTTGTCTATGATGGTGGAGAGTTTGATGTTGGGGATGATGTTTATGTGAAGAGGAGAGAAGGTGCTAATTCTGATAATGATGATCCGGAGGTTGAAGAATGTTTCTTTTGCTTTAAGTCTGGTAGGAATCTGATGATTGAGTGTGACGATTGCTTGGGTGGTTTTCATCTTAAATGTCTTAGACCTCCATTGAAGGAGATTCCAGATGGGGATTGGATTTGTGAATTTTGTGAGGCAAGGAAAGAGGGGAAGAAATCTGACCTTCCTGAACCACCAAAAGGGAAAAAGCGGAGAAGAACGGCAAGGGAGAAGCTTCTTTCTAGTGACCTATGGGCTGTACATATTGAAAGGTGAGACTTGAAAATACAGCTTTTACAATGTTATACATTATTCAGTTCATTAACTTTGAAATTAAACCAGCTTATGGAAGGAACCAGATGGTAGTTATTGGTTTAGAGGCCGATGGTATGTGATTCCTGAAGAGACTGCAGTTGGAAGGCAGCCACATAATCTACGCAGGGAGCTTTATCGCACTAATGATTTTGCGGACATTGAGGTAGGTGACTCTTTGCTGATAGAAATTATCCTGTCTTTTATGTATGCTTCTAAGTGGAAGTTATATTATTGTCGTCACCTTTTAGTCTATATAGCCACTAAGAGGTTAGACATGTATATCTTTGGCTCTTTGCTCAGCAAAAAAAGGGAATGAACATTCATGTGCCCTTGATTCCGACGGAGTGAAATGACGATACTTGTTTTGCACAAACCCCTAGATATATCATTGGGGTCACAGTTCATATTTGAAATACTGTAGTGTTTCATGTTGCATCTAATTGGATCATTTTCATATTCCTCGCCATTACCCTGTCAATGCATGCAGATGGAATCTATTCTTAGGCATTGCTCTGTGATGAACTGTAAAGAATTTTCTGAAGCCAATAATGAAGGAGATGACGTCTTTCTTTGTGAATACGAATATGATATCCAGCGGCAGAGTTTCAAGCGCCTTGCAGATATTGACAATGAGGAAGATGTAAGCATTTAAATTGACAGCTTAGAATTAATAGAGTTGTTAGTTAAATGGAAGATGTTATTCTATTGTGAGCTTAAACCTATACCACATCTGCCAGGATGATAAAGAAGCTGTGAAAGATGAAGACTGGGAATCTTGTAGTGATTCAATATCTGACCCTGAAGAAAACTTAAAGAGTGCACGGAAGAAGCTTAATTTTTCAGCAAGTGGGCAATCATCGGGTCATGGATTTGCTGCAGTATGATTTTTTTTTTCCTTTTTTTCTAGTTCATATCTTTATATGTTTCCTCTTCTGCTTGAGGACCACCTCAGATGGTTGTATCCTTCATCTGTGCAGAACGCACAAGGTGGGAAGTTCTTTGGTCTTCACAAAATAGGGACAAAAAAGATCTTAGAGCATGTGAAAGGCCATAGGCAGACTGAGATCGAAAAAGCAAAAGCGACATTGCTGTTGGCAACACTACCTAAATCTCCTCCCTGTAGGAATAAGTATGTCAATTCAGGATTTCCATGCATCTCCATCTATAATATGGATTTTAACAAAAGAAATTTGCTTTATGCCAGAGAAATGGAGGAGATAATTGAATTTGTTAAAGGCGCTGTCGGCAATGGTCAGTGTCGGGGACACTGCTTGTACATCCATGGTGTTCCTGGAACTGGCAAGGTAAGCTATCATATATAGTACTATGACTTGTTCAGGAGTTTTGAAACTGGACTTGACTGACCTGTTGAGCCCGCATCGGGATGATGTGGCTACTAAGACAAGCTCTCACCTCAGGGGGCTTGAGTGTCCAGGGCCTAGATTTACTGAGCTAATCTGATTGTCCTGCGAAATAGCAAGCTATAGTTGTTGGCTGATGCTGTTGCCCAAATCTAGACTGCGATGATTAAGTAGATTCCCCTTCAGCTTCCTGTCAAAGGTATATAACAAAGGTTAATATTTTTCCTTGGTCTGAGAAAATATCTTCAAAACCTGATATATACCTGGCCTTTCAAATTGTAGTGTGTTTCTTATAGAAACTGGTAAAGAGTCTTGAGCAACAAAATCGGTGGATAACTGGATATGATTAGAGTACTATTATTTCACTGTTTCAGGAATTGGTTCTTTTCCCTTTTCTTTCTTTGTATGTGCCCCATGTTATATTTTCTGATTGCAAGGATACTCACCACATTCTTTGATTTCTATCCGTTTCAATACACAGACTATGAGTGTACTTGCAGCAATGAGGAATCTGCGGTCTGAAGTTGATGCAGGTAGGATAAGCCCGTACTGTTTTGTGGAGATTAATGGTTTGAAATTGGCTTCTCCGGAGAATATTTACAGGGTAAGAATCTGCATGTGTATAAAAATCAATGCTTGCATTTCCTGTTTGTTTAGTTTTTTCTCCTTGTAGATTGTGACCACCAAATTCTTTCAGGTCATATATGAAAAACTAAGTGGGCACAGGGTCAGTTGGAAAAAGGCTCTTTCCTTGCTGAATGAGAAATTTTCAGATGATAATAAAGTCCGCAACAGTCAACCCTGTGTTTTACTAATTGACGAGCTTGATCTTCTTGTAACAAGGAATCAGTCGGTAATTGTTGCAGTTTATTGTGTTTATAATTTACATTTAGTTGTCTAGGAAGTATTTTTGAGTAGGAGAATATTTTAAGACCAAATATCTTCCACGGGTGGCAGTTCATGATGCTTTTAGACAGCCAGACATAAAGATTTGAGAAAGAGATAGTTTTTTGTGTTTTTTGTTTTGTTTGACTTAGTAAATGTCAAACGAGATTCAAAGTTAGGGTTTTACAGGGAGAAGATCTGCTTCCAATTATTTATTGTGAAGGGAAATCTTTGTTTCAAAAATTTAGTGGTCGGTTCTCATATATGCAAGAAGTTATGCATTCTTAACCATATACCATGATTACAGGTTCTATATAATATCCTTGATTGGCCGACTAAACCACATTCCAAATTGGTGGTAATAGGTAATATGTAAATTCTGATTTGTGCTCCTAAGCTTAATGACCTGTTTATTCCCGAATTACCTAAATCTTAATATGTTTCTTTTGTTGATAATTCATGTCCAGGGATAGCAAACACCATGGATCTTCCCGAGAAACTGCTACCCCGTATTTCAAGTCGCATGGGAATCCAACGGCTTTGTTTTAGCCCCTATACTTACCAGCAACTTCGAGAAATCATTTCAAGCCGCATTGAAGGAATAGAAGCATTTGATAAACAAGCTATAGAATTTGCTTCGAGGAAGGTGTGGGTTCTTTGGGTATCTTCATCTTAACAAATTTTGTGTCATACATGACCATATTTTTATTTCCTGCAGTCCAAATAATATATAGTTGTTTGTTCCTCTGGAATCCAGGTGTTCAGATTTCACATTACTAAACTGTGTGTATTCCAGGTGGCAGCAATTTCAGGAGATGCCCGTCGTGCGCTGGAAATATGTAGGCGAGCTGCTGAAATCGCAGATTATAAAATTAAAAAATCATCATCCACCCCGGACTTCTCATCCTCAGGTACATACAAGGCCTCATAGACATATGAAGTATCCTACCTCCTTTTTTTGTTAAGTAATAATACCTACTCATTAACAAACCCCAGTAGTTAGAAAAAGAGTTACTGTATCCTGTATTTGCTCTAGTGTAGGGGTTTACGTAGGTACATACAAGGTCTCGTAGACATATTAAGTTCCCTACCTTTTTTCTAATAATAAAGAAATAATATATACTCATTAACAAACCCTAGTAGTTCGAAAAAGAGGTATCGGATCCTGTGTTTGCTCTAGTGTAGGGGTTTACAGTTTACTCATTTTGAAAGTACAACTACTTCATGAGATTTTGAACGGCTATGCTTTTCTATACTTAGCAGGAAAAAACCATATTGGAATGGCTGAGGTGGAAGCAGCCATACAAGAAATGTTTCAGGCACCTCATATTCAGGTGACTTTAACTTAATTATGGACATTGTATTTGTGTAACTAAACCTTCAAGAAAAAATATAAGCACGAATGCATTGTAGAAGAATTTACTGGTTCTGAAAAAACTCATAGAACCAGTCACACTGAGCTGAATAATAATTACTCTTACCGTGCTTTAGAAAGTCTGACAAAAAGAATCTTTCATTCCTCTTTACTTGATCCATTTACAGGTCCCTTGTAAATAATTTAACCATCATCATCTTACTGACAAAGAAAATAGAAACAATGTTCAATTTCTCGGAAAATTATTAGTTTGTTGATCTTTCAACTGACGTAGGTTTGGCTTCATTATCCTTTTGCCAGATGATTAAAAGCTGTTCTAAACTAAGTAAAATCTTTCTGGTGGCTCTGGTGCACGAGCTCTACAAAAGTGGAATGGGCGAGACTACTTTTGAAAAGGTTATTCATAAACAGTCTCTTCCAGTTCTTCATTTTCTTAGTTGAAATAAGTCCTGTAATTTTTAATCAATCACAATGTGGAGTTGATATGACCAATTGTTATTAATTTTAAAGCATGACAGTCCCCTAAATGTAAGCTCAAGAATTTGACTAGATACTTCTAGCATGAGTTAATAGGTTGATGTGGGCGATCATGATGATACCAATTCCTGAATGAGATGAAAATCTCACCTGCGGATCTGAAATGGGAATTCTTTGGATAGAATGAAATACCAACAGTAGAAAAAACAGAACCTATTTCACCAACTTGTTTTCGAGAACAAACTTGTTGAGATGCTTGGTTGATGTTGACTTTTTTGTTCTTGTACTCTCTTGCTGCAGTTGGCAGCTAATGTGTTTTCTCTTTGTGGAAGCAACAAGGAAGAGTTCCCAGGATACGATACACTGTTAAAAATTGGGTAAAAGCATGTTTTACTGTCGGCAAAAGTTATATTTACTGCAGGATCTTTACCAATCTCCTAAATTGAAATCTGATCGAGTACTTTCGTAGGTGTAAACTTGGTGAATGCAGAATCATTATATGCGAGGCAGGAGCTCGGCATAGGTTGCAAAAATTACAGCTAAATTTTCCAAGGTTAGTTAATTCCAGCTATGAAACCTGTTGATTCACAACAATTGATTTCTGCAATTCACGTCTTGACAGATCGGAGTATAAGACCATTCACTGTTTGATTTGGCAGTGATGATGTGGCATTTGCACTAAAAGACTGCTCGGAGCTACCTTGGTTGACCAAGTACCTTTAGTTGATTTTTTTTCTTGGACTCTTCTCCTTTCTGGATGCGTTTTTTCTGTCGGTAGATTTATTTGATTTTGTTACTGACAAGGCATTCATTGTGTATTGAGATCAAATTTATTTCTGAATAGTTAAAGTGTAACCAATTTGTTTAGACTTTTTTTTACATATTTCAAGAGGAAAAAGATATTCAAGAAAAAAAGGATTACAATGGAGCAGTTGGCATCCTAGCAACAAGCATGGCACCAACACAGGCAAATAGGTTTTCAGTTGTTTGATACCAGTAAAACACTATTTAGACTCTATAGGATCACTATCAAGTAAAGCAGAGTTAATGTTTGTGTATTTTACGCCTAATTATAATAAACAATTATAATTGCGGAAATGGAAAAGTAAAAGACACATCAAGATTTTGTTAAAGTGGAAACCGCAAATGCAGAAAAATCTCGGGACCTGAGTACTCTTAGAATTAAGCCGTTATACAAAATCTAAACGTATAGTTGAGACCAAGCAACTAGCCTTAGTTCACCTAGTTTCCTCAGTATCCCTGCGCTTCCGACTTCGATAAGTGCACGCACTGGAACAATTCCTTTGGATCGTATTCCAAATAGTAAAGGAACAACAAATCTGTTTGGTAACAACTCTATTGATTCTTCAAGATAAAGATATCTCAAGTCATACGCAAAGGCTTTTCCGTTTAATCTAATAAACTCCTTTGCCTGGTTAGATCAATCTATCCAACAACTACCAAAGTAGCAGAGTTTAGATTCGCAATCAATCAATAAAGATTCCAACAAAAACTATAAAGTGATGTCGATCTCACGCAACTAATCAATCGAATAAATCCGATTCTAGTTGGATCCCAGCCGATCAAGGTTTGTGCTACACAAAGATATGAGAAACCAAATAGGAAATCTTCTTCGTCTTCAAATTTTCTTTAATCTTCAATTAAACCGGTTAACAATGGATTATCACAAGATGTCTTTAGAACTACAAACAGTATAAAGATCCCGTCGATACTTCGATCTAGTTTGAGTGAATCTTATATCAGAAGAGAAGATTCTCGGGCATAAACAAACTAGGTGGAATAACAACCGTTAGTCAATCAAACAATCGAAAACTAATAACACTGCAATTATCTAGTTTCCCACCAGCTGTACTCGTAGAGCTTCTTGATCCCAAAGAAGTCTTTAAACGAGCGGTCGTAAGAGTTTTCGCCTAATTAGGGTACTTTCCTCTCCGGATAGACGGCTCCACCAGAAACAACAAAAAGATGAAGTTTTCCTGGCTTTTAAGATAGTTTGCTAGAAATGCAAACTTGGGTATATATAGACCAAGGAAGTTTGGACATCAAGGAATTTCCAAAACCGAAAGTATACTCAAGTATGCAATAAACACCCATTCGGTTTTCCTAATTCCAATAAATGTTGTTTCCAGTATTTTCGAAACCTCTCAATAGAAGATCTCTAATTAGTAAATGCACATTACTATTTTTCATTCTCTAGAGATATGCATTTAATTGCTGGTAATTAAAACATATAAAAACTAACAACCTTAATTAAAAGATTCTTAATTTATTTCGAACATGATCTCCTTTAGTAATTAGCAATATCTTTGAACAATAAAAGATAAGAGTTACTGTACGTGTTCAAAGTATGTTGACATCTTCTTCATGTAAATCCTTTTTCATATTTACATTATTGGAATCGATTATAGCACACTTCCAAACAAGTTTAGAATTGGTTCATCTGTATTCCAAGACTACTATGTGATTGATCAAACTATCAAAACACATTCATGGGTTCAATCGGTTCTACCAAACACAAGGATCGGTTATACCTTACTTATGGAATTACTTGTGATTACTCACACAAGTTACCAAAACCGGTTACATCAGTTATAGGATCAGTTACATCAATTACTAGGACCAGTTACCATATTCTATGGTATTACTTGTGATTGGTCACACCAGTTGCCAGGATCGGTTACACCAATTACTAGGACCGGTTACACCAACTACAAGGACCGATTACCAAATTCTCTGTGATTAGTCACACCAATTACAAATATCGATCATACCATCTCATGGTGATTACTTAGGATCGGTTACCAAATTAATGAAAACTAGTCATACCAAATCATAAGTCAGACATTGTGATTAGTTATACCAAGATACATAACAAAGTTACGATCGATTTTACCATCTCACACATATTGGTAATCCAAAGATTTGCAATGAATAGCCGTACCAATAAGCCTAGCGATTTCCCTTTCGATTCATAAAACTAGTTCATAAATGTACTTCCTTTAAACAAATGTAAAGCATTGTTTCCTAGGATGAAATATTCACCATAATCCATACACATAATCATAAAACAACAATATAAGATTATGTCGATGTCATATCTACGAAGTTCAAAAGATAAGCATTATACTTCATAATCTATCTTCTTAATACTATGATCGTATGACCATGTCTTACTACTAAAGTAATATGTCTCATGCACAGCTTCGCAATTATGTTTTCAATATAGCACGACTTGAAAGATACGTTAGGAATGAAACAATTCAAGTCAATATTACTAACCTCATAGGAAGGATGATGTCTTCGTTGTAGTTCGTTACTTCTTCACTTTATTCAAGTCTTCGAGTATGTCTCAACATTCATAGACTTTCTAGTCTAACCTAAACGAAGTTTTCTCTAGTACATAATCAAGCGACTCTTAGATGAGTTTTGATTCACTAAAATATGACAACCAAACTTGACATACCAACGCTTGGTGGGTTCAACCGAGCTATGCCCTAACAATCTCCTCATTTGTCAATTTTAGTGACAAAACTCTTAATACATATGGATAAACAAATTACAAGAATTCATTTTACATATGCTTGATTCCAAGTTTCAACAACACAATAACCTGCATATATTCAATCAATAAATGCCGTTGTTGACATTTGAATAACAAAGCTTATACTCCCCCTAAAGGTAAGATAGGTAGATATTCAATCCGAACATCTTTGTTATTCCCCTTTTTGTAGTCAAATAACTACAAAAAAAATATGATATGTTTCTCCCCCTTAGTCAATGCTTTACTCTTTCGTTAGATACCAACGTTTAAGCACAATTGTCCATTCCTTAGTGATTACAAATCACTTGTTTACTCCATATATTTCTCCCCCTTTTTTGTCACAAAAATGACAAAGGTTCGAGCAAATAAAGGACAAACCAAAAGCATCTTACAAATCTAAAAGACTTGTAAACAACCTATAAGAGTTAAGCACGAAGGTTTCACATACCACTTTTTAGATAACCAACATTAAAACCGAAACTACAAAGTAATTTAGTTTCAACATGTTATCAAGGAAATAATTGTCCAAAACAATTTTCCCTAATAGTTTAACAATTCGACTAAGAAACTTAATTCCCTTGTTAAACCGATTGTAAACACACAATCGCTTATTTCGAAAAGACCAAAATAAAGATCAGAATTAATTTTATTTTTCTCCTCAGGTTCTAATTATTTAGACAATAACTTAGACCCTTCTCTTTAGACAAGACAAACACTAGGTTAGTTAACTAGTTCTTTTTGTCAAGGCATTCGATTAGACTTAAATAACCGAATCCTTCAATTTGATAAGTCTAACTAAGATCAGAATTAACTTAGTTTCTCTTATCCGGAATCGAATTGGACTAAACAAATGATCCCGTATTTAGTTAATCCATGAACAATACATACAAACCAAAACCAATTGACTTGCACAATTATTTTCTTAACCGGAAGCAATTGAAACAAACATAGACATTATACCACCGTAATTGCACCGAAATTTTGTTAAGCAAAAACACTTGATACCAAACAATAGAGAAGATATCAAACAATAAGTCAAAAAATTGACACAGTTTCTCTTAACCGGAAACAATTGAATCACACACATATCCATACACACCAATAATGGAGTTTAACAATTGTACCGAAATTTTGTTAAGCAAAAGCAAAATATATATGCAATATAAACATGCTTTTCTTAAACAGGAAAACGATTAACTAAAAAATTCATTGCCTCAAATTCCGCATCCTCTTCTTCCGGAAATATATATCATTAAGCGCAACTTCAAGTTAGAACTCTCCCCCATTGAGTTGTCATTCTCTCGCAAGAACAAAAGAACAACAACAAAAGCAACCTTTACCAGAGAAAGGTTGAATCAGTTTTTAACTTATGCGTGCCAATAGAAAAAGTTGCAAACCCAAAACACATATGTCTATGCTAAACACAAATCATGTAAATAAAAATCGATCCAACATATTGTGACTTTTCACATATGAGTTTCAACGAAACACCTTATGATCCTTTGATGAAGCCTACCAACATGGGCTAGAACTTAATCCCGCTAAATCAAAAAGTCACACAAACCATAAGGGTTACATCATATGAGATCGAATATTAAGGTTATGAAAACCGAAATCAGACATCTCATAAACCGAAAACACATAGCAATAATATAGACATTCAAGCACATGCTATATAATCGGTAAAAACTATCACACAATTGAACCAAAAATGATAAAAATAATTTTATTCATAATAGATAATTGATAGTTTATTCAAAAATAGACCTTATACAATGATTGAGATAAATCAAACATTGATGTCTATTTTTCTTTAGATAAGAATCTAATCTTACTCATCTTTGTTATCCTCAGTCTCCATGATTTCATCAAGATTTTCTTCAAACATTTCCAGATTGGCAGAGTGAAATTTAATCATTTGATGATCACAAAAATCTCTATAAGATGCCCAACATACAACATGAAAGATAATTTCCTTGTGAGCAGTTGAGGATAGATTTTTCAGGAGTTCCTTTCATCCAATTAGTTTAAGAACTTCTTCACACAGACTAGTAGCCCTAACTTGCGTAAGGGATGGCAAAATCTGGTAAGAGCACAATTCGGAACAGAGTTCGAATGTCCTCTTATTAGTGGTATCCAGGACAACCTCTACTTGCTGAATACAATATTCTCCAACAAACTCATTGTAAACTTTCTCATTCTTAGTGAAGAAAATTATGTGAATTTTTCTAGTTAAAAGATCTTGGAATCTACAAGAGTATATCAGATCTGATATAGCATTCTTTAGGTATTTCATGATTTTTCCGAGCAAAATATGAAAGGTTCGAACATAAGTTAGATCCTTATAAGGTACTTGACTCCTTATATAAAGCAACCTTTTATTCGAAAATATTGTAGATCTAAAAAAAAATTATTAAGAGGAAATAAATAGAATTACCTAATTTGTTTAAACAAATCTCGAAAACACAACAAAAGAGATTTGTTCTTTTAATGGTTCATTATTTTTGAATGTTTTTCCTCTTCCATTACTTGAGATATAGAGTATCATCACATTCATACATTATATTCAAGACTATCACTTTTGAGGGATGCAAGGAAGATTTTGCTCCTTTAAAGTCATTTCTCTTGTGTCCCCTTTTAAATGACTTTAGGGTATTCAGAACAGACCGTGAAACATATAAGTTCTTTTGTCTGTTTTTTGTAAGATAGAGATCAAAGTTCTTTGTATAAAAAGAAACTTTTCCCAGTTCTTTTGACACAAAACGAAGAGCATTTTGCATTTTGCGAATCTTGCATTTCCTTTGAAGATGATCTTGACAACCACAATAATAACAATGTTTAAAATTATATGAATTATAATTATAAGTTTTGTTGATACCTTTGTGTTGATATTCTTCGGATGCTCCCTTCTTTTTCTGCGTTCTTCGACGTTTTATTTTTTTCCCTCTTTCAACAACTTCCTCCTTTATTTCCTGGTTTGATTGACTAATGCTCTTTGGTTTATCATTATTAGTTTCTTCACAGCTACACATTGCATTGTTGATTGCAGATACCTCTATGGGTGTGCAAGAGGATTTGACAAACTTTATCTCATTGTTATGAACTACGGTGTTGCAACCTTCATAATCCAAGCCACGAGTGTCCCCATGACTTCTCCCTATTTCCAACAAGGAGGATAAATTTTTTGTGCGT
The DNA here is from genome assembly GCA_023531295.1 of Papaver armeniacum. Lineage (NCBI taxonomy): Eukaryota > Viridiplantae > Streptophyta > Magnoliopsida > Ranunculales > Papaveraceae > Papaver > Papaver armeniacum. The sequence continues at coordinate 112,538 of JAJJWW010016303.1, forward strand.
TCATTAAGTTTTCTCAGCTTAGAGATTTCTTCTTCTAATGATTTATTATTATCAAGAGCAGTGGTAAGAGTTTCCTCTAAATGCTTTACTTTGGAAAGAAAAGAATTTTATTTTTCCTTGGAGCAAGCTTGTTGAGAGCTTAATTTTTCCTTAGTATTATCAAGTTCTTCTTCCAAAAGATGAACCCTCTTTAGTCTTGTATTCAAGTTCTCCTCACACGCTTCTGTACGAAGAAGTTCAGTACTTATCTTGTCTTTGAAGTATAGTACTTGTTGTGAGAATTTTTCTTTTAACAAGTTATGTTCTTCATCGAGATTCTCAAACTTTAACGTTAAATCTCGTTCTCTTTCAAGTGTTGAACGAAGTTCATTAGAGCAGATAAGAAATTATTTGCTCATTTCTTTCAGTTCAGATGTTTTTACACTTGATTTTTCATTAGAAATCTCAAGTATAAAGCTCAGAAATCCATTGAGCAACATGAATTTGAAGACTATCACCTTTTGAACCGTTCTTTAGATTTTCTTCGCAATCGCTTAGTCTTTCCTTGACCCATGATTTATAGGTTGGATCGCACCAAACACAGATTGTTATATATTTTCATATTTGCTTGCTCTGATACCAATTGAAAAGACGAGGGTACCCAAATACACCAAAATCTTTTATTTATCCACCTATAAGTCCTCTTACCGCGAAAGTGATTGTCTATGGACAAAGTCTAAACAATAAAACAAATCGATATTCACACTTTGTGTGACTGTCTATGGATATGAGATCGAGACAATACAACTACCAAAGTGTGATTACTTGATAATAGGTTTGGACTTAACCACACTCTATAGGATCACTATCAAGTAAAGCGGAGTTAATGTTTGTGTATTTTACTTCTAATTATAATAAACAATTATAATTGCGGAAATAGAAAAGTAAAAGACACATCAAGGTTTTGTTAACGAGGAAACCGCAAGTGCATAAAAACCCCGGGACCTAGTCCAGAATTGAATACTCTCAGAATTAAGCCGCTATACAAAATCTAAACCAACTTCGTATAGTTGAGACCAATAACTAACCCTAGTTCACTCAGTTTCCTCAGTATCCATGCGCTTCCGACTTCGATAAGTGCACTCACTGGATCAATTCATTTGGATCGTATTCCAAATAGTAAAGGAACAACAAATCTGTTGGGTAACAACTCTATTGATTCTTCAAATATCTCAAGTCATACGAAAAGGCTCTTCCGTTTAATCTAATAAACTCCCTGGTTAGATCAATCTATCCAATAACTACCAAAGTAGCAAAGTTTAGATTCGCAATCAATCAATGAAGATTCCAACAAGATACTATAAAGTGATGTCGATCTCACGCAACTAATCAATCGAATAAATCCGATTCTAGTTGGATCCCAGACGATCAAGGTTTGTGCTATACAAAGATATGAGAAACCAAATAAGAAATCTTCTTCGTCTTCAAATATTTAAATCTTCAATTAAACCTGCACAATACCACTTGAATCTCTTGTGATAAATCACACACAAAACGGAGTCTGTTAACAATGGATTATCACAAGATGTCTTTAGAACTACAAACAGTATAAAGATCCCATCGATACTTCGATCTAGTTTGAGTGAATCTTATATCAGAAGAGAAGATTCTCAAGCATAAACAAACTAGGTACAATCAAAGTTTCAATAACCGTGAGTCAATCAAATCAATCGAAAACTAATAACACTGTTGTTGATACATGAAAAATAATACCCCTTAATGGTGCAAGGGTGCCCTTAAGAGGAGAGGTAAGACCAATATGAGAGATGGAGACTTGGGGACTAATCCCAAGTCCAACAAGAAAAGACCCATGAGGAAGGAAGGACAAGGAAGGTATTAATGAATAAGGAGGAGGTTATGCTAAGAAACGGCATTAGAGGTAATTAAGAAGGTTTAGGACATGTGTCATGATGACATAAAAAGAGGGACTTTTAGGAAAGTCTATATAAGGAAAGACAACGTACAATGGAAAGGCAACTCTCTCTTACTATTCCTAGTAAAGTGAGGTCATTTAGTGTAGCTAGGATGGGTAGGACCAGAACTAAAATCACCCCTCAAAATTTGGCGACCACACTCGGAGGCTCGTGCCTAGCTTACCATGACACGCTTAGAAAGCGCTAGCTTAGGCGCGATGGGAAACCAAGCAACCAATCAACCTATCAACCTCGATGAGGTGACAATGGAGGACGATGACATCGAAGAAGAAATGCTGGCCCGGGACGCTATCAAACAAGCGGAGGAACATGGATCCCAAAACAAAGAGATAGTAACGACACAAGAGAAAAACACGCGAGTGATCCAGATACCAAAACCCATGTCACCAGCTCTGTAGGACATGCAAAAGGAACTAGACGAGCGCTCACGAAGAAGACATGAGCTTGAAGACTGGATAGCACAAGCAGTAATAGCAGGACAAAATACACCCAAAGAAATGACAAAAGGCGAAGAGCACCAAAGCGACAAGATAGCGGCGATGTCACAGGAAGATATGGCGAAATACTTGGAGCAAAATTATCATGTGGTAAAACAAGACAATCAATGTCGCGTAAGTAGTCCATACTTGGAGAACATCCGAGAATACCAATACCCCGAGGATTACATTTCTACGAAATTCAAGACATATGATGGAAAGGGGAACACACGAGAGTATCTCAGCCGATTCCTATCAGCAATGAATGATAAATCTTCTGATGGAAAATTGTGCCTAAAGAAATTTCCCAAATCGCTCACAGGCACACCATTCACCTGGTATGACAACTTAAAAACAGAAAGTGTGGATTCATGGTCAGCTATGTCCACACTTTTTCTCGGGAAATTCTATTCATCCAAGAGGAAAATCACGGCAATAGACTTGAGCAAGAGCGGACAGAGGATGAAAGAAGAAATAGGAAAGTATATTTTACGGTTCCGACGTTTGGCACTAGATTGTCACGAAGACATCAATGATGGAACGCTTGTTGAAATTTTTGTGCGAGGAATGATCCCAGCTTTCAATGGAAGCTTGATCAATTTCAGGTTCCAGACCTTCGTTGAGCTAGAAGAAGCAGCTGAGAGGATCGCTGACTACGTAGAAGAAACACCCATAGACCCTGCTTGGCGCTACACAGTTAATACCGTATCTGAGGCATCACGCAACGTAAGACCCAATACTAATAGGGAGAAGAGGGACCAATTCCAAACAGTCAGCGGGAGCCAGGGAAGAAATGGATGGGATAGGTGGTAGGCCTCGAGAAGTGTATAATTTATGGCCTACGGTGATAACCGCAAGTGCACGGCGTCTATCGGAGACGCGGCAAGTACGGGTCGAACCACAGAGACAAGGGTGTGCTTAAGTGATCTAAGGCTTGGCTTTAAACTGAATTCTAGTGACGGTAACACGATTGTTGTTTTGCCGATACGGCTGAAGTGAAATGTAGTGAACCTAAACTAAGGTATAGACAGTGACAAAGGTATGCTAAGGTCTTCAATTCCACCACTAAATTCCTATTATGTGTTTGAACTAAATTGAGCTTCTTGTTCCTATGGCAGCCTAAGGATAAGGTGTCAATTTTATCACTTGGCTAAGGGGTTTCACCTAGTGACACTTCAATACTGACTAAGGTGCTAACCCGGAGCACTAGTTGTCTAGTTAAGCACAACTAGTCAAGGGAATTAGCCTATGATTCTAAGGATTGAGTCAGCGACATTCTAAACACAAGTATAACCTAACTACAATGCATCCATGGCATTGGCATGCATTGTGAGAGAAGAGTGCTAGATGCTCGAATTGAAAGTATCTAATACATTAAACACTCAAGACACTCAACAGAGTTTAAACACATAACATGGAGTTAGGGTTTCATTGAAACCCTAGCAACTAAATCAAAAATGACAAATAACAGAAATTAAAACTACAAGGATGCACTGGCTAATCCAGGCATACCTCAAATCGTCTTATCCCTCTTCTATTTATACATGCACACATATCTCAAAATACAAACCCTAATCCAATTAAAAATAGAAATTAAATGAAAAATAAATCGAACCCATACTCGAATCCGCTCTCTCTCTTGTCACTTGCGTCTTTTGATTGATGTTTGCTTCTTCTCTTCTATCTGTGAACCCTAACCCTAACCTAATTCCTTTTATTTCTCACTTAGCTTCTAGTGGTAGAAGCTATGAGTGAAATAGAAGCAAGTAGGAGGTGATGGCGTTCGCAGTGGGTGGTCGTGGGCGAGGAGATGGAGAGGGTGGTGGTTCGCAGAGTTGGTCGAGGAATGGGGAATGGGTTTTGCGAGAGGTGAAGAGGGAAGAAGAAAGAGAAGGTGAAGATGAAATGGTTAGGTCGATGGAGGGGTATAGGTGTATGCAATTTTGGTGTGAGGCGGGTGTAGCGACGGACGATGAGGAGGCCTCGGCGAGCATTGGATTTAGTGGAAAAGATGCGAACGGTGAGGAAGACTTGGAGTAATGGTGGTGTTGCCGGGAGCAGCGATCTTCGATGCGCGTGGAGGTAGCGACCGTTGGATGTAGCCAGGCGAGATCTCGACGGCTCGGGATGAGCGGGTTCGGATGCGGGTCGTGGGTAGCTCTAGCCCATGTCTTCCTTGTTGGGTTGTAACTGATTCGCGCGTGGGCTTTGGCTATCTGCTCCATAGATGTTTGACTCCAATTCTTCGCTCTTTAGCTCCTCGGTTTCTCGGACTTTATTTATTACCTAAAAACACAAAATTAATTAATACAAATATTTATTCTTGAAAACAAAGAAAACACGAAACGGGATAATATCTCGATTTCTAAGCGCAAAAGATGAGTAAAATGCCAATAAAAAAGGTGTATAAATATGCACTATTTGGCACTCATCAAATACCCCCAAACCCGAATTTTACTTGTCCTCAAGTGAAACAGAAAATAAGAAATCCTAACTATACCCCCGTCGCAGGTCTCTCGAATGCATTTAGCGTATGCACTAAGCCTTTAAACCCCTAGGTGTCCCTAGTGGACGAGTTGTAGTCTCGTGAGGGTTTACAAGAGGTGTACCCACAAAACCTTCTCCAACTTCAGAGTGTAAAAGAGTCTCAAGCATCCAAGAAGCTATGAGGACATAGAGTTTCGCATGCTAGTAATGAGAAAGTTAGAACTATCGAAGAACGCATTCTCATCCTTAAGTGCGAGCGAGAAGTAACCATACCATATGAAAGAATTCGGATTCGATTGTGATCATAAGTCTCAACTTCTGCCTCACCATTAGGGTTTTATGATAATTGCACTCAAAATGATCGCTTTTTTATTCTCTCATGTGTGCGGGAGGAATAAAGAGAGAAATCTGCACACGTTGTAGGTAAGAAGGATAACCTTAGAAATAAATCGGAGACTCCACAAAAGTGTGGACAAAAAGAATCTTTTTCGATGATCTCTAAGAAAGGAAATCAACCATTAGCAAGGATGGGAGTACTCACTCACTTCTCACCCGATCGGCAATTAATATCACTCTCTCATAAGAACCATAGAAACGTCTTCAATCTTCGGTCTTCGGTCTTCAAATGTTGATGACGAACTTCTAAACTTCACAAAACTTGACAAATTTTAATTTTTCTACTCAAATTCCTTGTTGTTTGGATTTTTCTTTTTGAACTCTTCATTACCATGGTGGTAGCAAAAATAAACTACAATATTTTTTTTTTATTATTATTATTTTTTTTTGTTTTTTTTTTTTTTTTGATTTTTTTTTTTTTTTTTGATTTTTTTTGATTTTTTTTTTTACATTACAATAAGTGAAAATAAAAATACAAATAATGAAACAACTAACTCCATGGACAAAGGACTTTATCACTCAATTTTTTCCACAACTTGTATTGTCTTGATTTTATAAATTTTATTAATTCTCATCCTATTTTCTTTTCTTTGTTGCACATAAACCTTGGACTATATCAATTTTCTTTCAATATTCTGATGATGCTCCATTTGTTGACGATGATGTGTTTCTATGGGTCTTGCTGATTGAGAGAGAGAGTGATGCTAACTGCAAATCGATATTTAGAAGGAGTTTTCATCTTTAGACGTCACCCTCATGATTGACAAAAACTAGCACTCAAGAGATCAAAAGTAGTGTTTGAAATGGTGCGAAGTTGGGTAGCTCACCATTCCTACCCGGAATTTATGTACGGTGACACACACTCTAACAGCTTTTCTAGAAAGTTGCAAAAATTGAAGGTTGGTGCCTCACTTGATGTAAAATGGGTAGTCTCCACTATGGGTGATCACAATTCTACTACCGAATATCTAAACAACACCTAATTCGCCCTCCGGTATGGTTAAATCCAATTTTAACGCTCTAATCAACTAAGAAACCCGATTGTGTTCTCCAGGGGTACTTCCAAGTTCTGTTATTTCGGTCAGATTCTCTATGTAAACATAGCTAGAAGCATGCTAGTGACTCTAAAATCTCTAAAAGTTGGAGGTTTTTACAAAAAGAGTTTTTGAATTTTTTTTTTTTTTTTTTTTTTTTTTTTAAAATAAAAGATTAAAAAGACTAAAATTAAAAAGACTAAAAACTCTATATGCAAATGCACCCCCAAACCTAAATCGAACATTGTCCTCAATGTGTCAACAGATAGGAAAAAAAATTAAATAGTCACATACCATGAGAACTATGCTGAAAAGAGAAAAGGGAAGAGATTACCGGATGTCGGCGGAGCACGGTTAGAGCTTCATTCGTTAAGGCTAGAATCCAACATATCATATCGGATTAGCACAAAATATTCACAAGAAGACTCAACCGTTTCAAGAAAAGAAAAATTTTACAAGTCCTACTGGATTATATACAAAAATTTACTAACAATCTAAAGAGTTGAGGGTCAACCCAAAAGATAATGTACAGAAACATTAACATTCTTACAAATATAACATGAAAATGGGCTTTGGTTTATGTGGGAATTTGGTTTATGTGGGTTTCAATTTGGTTTATTGGGATTTGGTTTGTTTGGGAATGTTCAGCCCAGTTGCTTTTTGAAATTGTTAAGCCCAGCTGAATAGGTGTATTTCATTGAGATGATGTGGGGTGAGAGTTGTGTACGTCAAACGGTGAACTTGTGTGGTGAAAGTTTTGTTTATGCTGAGACCGGTGCTGATGGAGTTTGTGGGCTTCAGTTTAGGCTGGAAAGTTAGCAGCCCAGAAGTTGTGCAAAGCCTAGGATATGTGGGCTTAAGTCTGTGCAGAAACAGAGCCCAGTTAGGGTGACGGGTTAACGGCCAGTGTACGGTGGTTGGGGTTTGGCTCGGTTTTGATCTCGATTTGTTGCACAAGGTTGTGTGCAACTCGAGTTATGCACGGATTTGGCGAAAGAACAAGCACGGGGCAGCACAAACTCATACATTTTATCATTACTAAGCACAAAAACTCAAAAATTAACACACCAATCTTTGGACCTAAGCACAGGCATTCACAGCACAACAAAAGAAAAACACAAATTAACACACCAATCTTGGTAGGGTCTTTGGTAAGAGAATATGATCAGCAAATTAGCACCAGTTCAGGGTTTAGCAGGGCTCAAACATGCATTCAGGGTTATGCACAGATTTGCGGCTAGAAAGCACAGGTAAGAACACAGATTGCAGTTCAGGGTCAAGGTGCACTCACAACATACCTCAGCAAGTGAGAGTTTATGCACAGGTTTTCACAGCACAGAAATTGCAGGTCAGATGGTTACAGCCAAGCTCAGGGTTTGCTCAAACTTGTAGCTTCAGGGGGCTAGCAAGTTAACAGAGTAGAGCAATACTCTTGGGTGAGCTCAGGGTTTGCAGCTCAAGGTACAGGGCTTTGTAAGGCTCAAATTATCATGCTTAGCATTAGGCACAGGTTATCACATGAGCATGAACATGGATCATTTGAATGAGGGTTTTACAGATGCACTAGTTCTCACAAATGAGCAATGCTTAGGATGGGTCTCAAGTGCCTAAACCCTCATTCAAATGCTACACAATCACACACACAATAGTGATGCCGAGATTCGAGATGCAACGAAGAAAAGCATTTCTCAACACATAAACAATACCCACAGTCTCAACATGCTCAGGGGTTTGTCAACTGGGCTTGTAACAAATTTGGAAACCTCAGCTGTGGCTCAATTCACAGCTTCAGGGGACTGGAGATTGGCAGCTCAGATGGTCTATGCACAGATTGCAGATAGTAGCATGGCACAGCACTAAGTAATGCTAGAACTCTACAGCATGCTCAGGTTATGTATGCACAGAAATCGCAGGGCAGAGCTCAGCAAGTTATCACAGGTTAAGCACAAAATACGGCTTGCAATCAGCTAAGACAAAGCAGGGTATGCAAAAGGTTGCAGGTCAGATGGTTCACAAGCTCAGGGTATCAACAAATCACAATGTCAGCAGGGATCTGAGTATGTTTTTCAAAAATTTCAGAGCATAAAGTTTAGCATGTGACTTGGCCTTTACAAGTGGAACTGGTTAGCTAGTGAAAATAGATGAGCCTCTGGCAAATTATAAAGCATACAAGGGTTGCCAATTAGCTTGGTTCAACAGGTCAGTTGCATCAACTCACTCAGTTGATGTCAACAGACTGAGTTGACTTCAACTCAGATTCTTCACAAGCTAGATTCAGGGTTGACAGGGTATCACAAGCAAGTTTAGCAGGGTTTATAAATGCTCAGAGGTTTGTCACTAGGCTTGTAACTAACCTGGCTTTCCAAGTGGCAGCACAAGCTCAACAGCTCAGGGGCTGGAGCTGTGCACAAGGTAGACTAAGGGCTTCAGCACAGAAATAGGAATACACAGCACAGGTTAAGACAGACTCAGGTTACAAGCACACAGGTGCCTAAACAAGGATGCTCAAGGTGTGTAGACTACCTAGCATAGGTTTATCATGCATTCAAGGTAATGCTCATGAGATTTTTAATCAATTCAGGGGTGGTTACCTAGCAAGGTAGCTAATCATGCAGAGATGGTTCAAAGATCCACAGATTTACAGGCCTAGCATGCATATAGAGTGTAAAAGGAATTGAGAGTGACCAACTTGCTTTAGCCACAGTGGCTGTATTGCTCAACTCCTTGTCTTTCCCTGGGTTTGCTCTGTTTGCGCTTCCTTCCCTCAGCTTTACCACAGCTTTTGCTGGTACCTGTGACCTCAAGATGAGAGTTTTAGTTTTCAGCAATATGCAAATTAAAGTAAAGAAAGTGAGAATCAGCAATGGCTATCACCAGCTGAGAAGACTCTGGACTGACTGGGAAACTAAGTTATACTAAGTTATAACACAAAGAAACTAAGTTATAAAAACTGAAGCTAAGTTACACTATGAAAAACTAAAAACAAGGATATACAGACAATGAACTAAATGCAATGAACTGAAACTAAGTTACACTATGATGCAAATGCATATATACAGGGGTAGTAAAGAATAACAGTGAAGCGAGCCAATGAACACAAGGCACGCGCCAAGTCCCCGGCAGCGGCGTAAAAACTTGGTAGGCCTCGAGAAGTGTATAATTTATGGCCTACGGTGATAACCGCAAGTGCACGGCGTCTATCGGAGACGCGGCAAGTACGGGTCGAACCACAGAGACAAGGGTGTGCTTAAGTGATCTAAGGCTTGGCTTCTTAAACTGAATTCTAGTGACGGTAACACGATTGTTGTTTTGCCGATACGGCTGAAGTGAAATGAAGTAAACCTAAACTAAGGTAAAAGACAGTGACAAAGGTATGCTAAGGTCTTCAATTCCACCACTAAATTCCTATTATGTGTTTGAACTAAATTGAGCTTCTTGTTCCTATGGCGGCTAAGGATAAGGTGTCAATTTTATCACTTGGCTAAGGGGTTTCACCTAGTGACACTTCAATACACAGCTAAGGTGCTAACCCAGAGCACTAGTTGTCTAGTTAAGCACAACTAGTCAAGGGAATTAGCCTATGATTCTAAGGATTGAGTCAAGCATTCTAAACACAAGTATAACCTAACTACAATGCATCCATGGCATTGGCATGCATTGTGAGAGAAGAGTGCTAGATGCTCGAATTGAAAGTATCTAATACATTAAACACTCAAGACACTCAACGAGTTTAAACACATAACATGGAGTTAGGGTTTCATTGAAACCCTAGCAACTAAATCAAAAATGACAAATAACGTAAATTAAAACTACAAGGATGCAATCGGCTAATCCAGGGCATACCTCAAATCGTCTTATCCTCTTCTATTTATACATGCACACATATCTCAAAATACAAACCCTAATCCAATTAAAAATAGAAATTAAATGAAAAATAAATCGAACCCATACTCGAATCCGCTCTCTCTTGTCACTTCGTCTTTTGATTGATGTTTGCTTCTTCTTATCTGTGGAACCCTAACCCTAACCTAATTCCTTTTATTTCTCACTTAGCTTCTAGTGGTAGAAGCTATGAGTGAAATAGAAGCAAGTAGGAGGTGATGGCGGCTGTTGCGGTGGGTGGGCATGGCGGGGAGATGGAGAGGGTGGTGGTTCGCAGAGTTGGTCGAGGAATGGGAATGGGTTTTGCGAGAGGTGAAGAGGGAAGAAGAAAGAGAAGGTGAAGATGAAATGGTTAGGTCGATGGAGGGTATAGGTGTATGCAATTTTGGTGTGAGGCGGGTGTAGCGACGGACGATGAGGAGGCCTCGGCGAGCATTGGATTTAGCCGGAAAAGATCTGAACGGTGAGGAAGACTTGGAGTAATCGGTGTTGCCGGGAGCAGCGATCTTCGATGCGCGTGGAGGTAGCTGACCGTTGGATGTAGCCGGGCGAGATCTCGACGGCTCGGGATGAGCGGGTTCGGATCCGGGTCGTGGGTAGCTCTAGCCCATGTCTTCCTTGTTGGGTTGCAACCGATTCGCGCGTGGGCTTTGGCTATCTTGCTCCATAGATGTTTGACTCCAATTCTTCGCTCTTTAGCTCCTCGGTTTCTCCGGACTTTATTTATTACCTAAAAACACAAAATTAATTAATACAAATATTTATTCTTGAAAACAAAGAAAACACAGAATCTGGGATAATATCTGATTTCTAAGCGCAAAAGATGAGTAAAATGCCAATAAAAAGGTGTATAAATATGCACTATTTGGCACTCATCAATAGGCGAGACTCAAACCCACCACCACTAGTGCCTTGCAGCAGGGAACGCGCAATCGAATTACTGAATCAGTGGGTTACGGGAAAGGAAACCCTATTGCCCCCGACAGTGGTAGACGTCAACAAGATGGAAAAGAAAGCGACCAAGTACTGTCACTATCATCGGAGGTTGGGACACCTATTGGAAGAATGTTTCTCTATAAGGAGCATATTCGAACTAAAACGCGCCTCTGGAGAGCTCGAGGCAAATAGGCAAGCGATTGAGCGTGACCCATTTCCTCGTCAGTAAAGCAAAGGGAGGAGGAGTAGAGTATGAAAAATGAACTACAATTTGTAAACAGTCTTCCCCTCTTTTTCTACGGTAAGAATAAATTCTTTTTTAGAATTTGTATGCAATGTGATGAAAAAGGTCACAGGAATGCCAAAGGCGCCTGATCGACTGAAAAATTTACAAAAGGCTACGGGTATGCCAAAGGCGCCCGGTCGGCTGAAAAATCTGAAAAAGGTCACAGGAATGCCAAAGGCGCCTGATCAACTGGCAAATTTACAAAAGGCTACGGGTATGCCAAAGGCGCCCGGTCGGCTGACAAATCTACAAAAGGTCACAGGAACGCCAAAGGCGTCTGATCGACTGACAAATCTACAAAAGGCTACGGGTATTCCAAAGGCGCCAGGTTGGCTGACAAATATACAAAAGGTCACACGAATGCCAAAGGCGCCCGATCGACTGACAAATCTACAAAAGTCTACGGGAAATCCAAAGGCGCCCAGTTGGCTGACAAATTTACAAAAAGTCACAGGAATGCCAAAGGCGCCTAATCGACTGACAAATCTACAAAAGACTATAGGAACGCCAAAGGTGCCCAATCAACTGGCAAATATACAAAATACCAAGGGAATGCCAAAGGCTCCCAATCAGCTGACAAGTTTATAAAAGGTTACGAGACCACTAAAGGCTCTCAATCGGCTAAAAACTCTACAGAAGGCCATGTGAATAACATGAATGAAAAAAGGGGGAGTAGGCGCGTTCTGTCAATGTCCAACATCCCAATGCTTCCTTCTGATGCAAGAAAAATGGGAGTAGGCGCGTTCATTCAACGACCGCCCACCCCACCGCTTCCTTTTGATAAAAAGAAAGGGGGAGTAAGCACGTTCATCAAAGCCCAACATCCCACCGCTTCCTTATGATAAAAAGAAAGGGGGAGTAGGCACGTTCATTCAATGACCGCCCACCCCACCGCTTCCTTTTGATAAAAAGAAAGGGGGAGTAGGCGCGTTCATCAACGCCCAACATCCCACCGCTTCCTTCTGATAAAAAGAAAGGGGGAGTAGGCGCGTTCATTCAACGCCCGCCCACCCCCACCGCTTCCTTCTGATAAAAAGAAAGGAGGAGTAGGCGCGTTCATTCAACGAACGCACACCCCACCGCTTCCTTTAGATAAAAAGAAAGGGGAGTAGGCGCGTTCATTCAACGACCGCCCACCCTACCGCTTCCTTCTGATAAAAATAAAGGAGGAGTAGGCGCGTTCATTCAACGACCGCCCACCCCACCGCTTCCTTTTGATAAAAATAAATGAGAGTAGGCGCGTTCATCAACGCCCAACATCCCACCGCTTCCTTCCGATTAAAAAAAAAGAGTAGTGGGCGCGTTCATTCAACGCTTGCCCATCCCACTGCATACTTCTAAAAAAAAGGGGGGGGGGGGGAAGGGGGGTAATAATTGCATCACAAAAACGCTCACCCAACCTCATATATCTTTCCAACGACAAGAGAAGAGAATTATGAATAGTTGATGCTGCATGGAACCAAGAATAACGAAAAACACTAATAACAGACTAATAGTTAATCAAGCACCATATTAATATCCCAAGACTAATAAAAACAAAACATAACAACATGATAAACACATCATCCGAAAAGACAAGTCCAACATAACCAAAGAAAGACGAAGGAAAATACAACACAAAGAGGAAGTGCCTTAAGCAGGCTAAAGCTTAGCTAACTTATGACGCTTCTCCTCAAGCTCTGATTGAACCGTTGCCTCCACGGTCTCGGCTGGCACCTCATCGTTAGCTACTCCAACATCAGCAAGCAACAGATTCAACACCTCCTTCTTACTAGCAATCGCCTCAGAGCGCTTCTCCAGCTCCCCCTCTAGCGTAGAAATATGACTTGTAAGCCGACCACGAGGGTCGTTACGACTCTTCACCTTCGCCAACAACTCTTCCAACCACATTATTGGAAACTGAACATTGATTGCGGACCGCACGACAGTCTCCAAGCCGCGCATTGTCGCCGCGTCAACAGGATCATCACCTGCACAATGAGTTGGTCGGCGATTTCCAAGAGATTCTTAGTCATATAGCACAAGATGCGAACGTCCAGAAGACCCGCCTTCGCCATGTGACCACCACCACGCACCACAATATCTCTATAAGCAGCGGCAAGAACGGTTGGAACCCAAAAGCCGCGAACGAGGGTGTGAGTGGCAGCACTCACTACTCCAGCTTCGGCATCACTCACTACCAAAGGGAAACAAAGTTGCACATCTTCAGAGTCTTCTGACACAACATGGATGGCTGGTATGTCAAAAACAGGAACATCAGTCTGTTTCTCCGAAGGGGCAGAAGAACCGCTGCCATCCATTCGAGCACGTTTAAAAGACCCATCGCCGCTGGGGACTACGCGCCGCACGCCGTCTGTATCAGGATTAACAGTCTCCTTACGCTTCTTACCCATATCCTAGCACCAATGATGAAATTTTAGCAAAGAAAAAAAAAACAAACGATGAAAAGTAAGAAAAAAAAAGAGAAGGGACTAACCTCAGGAATCGATGAATCTGGCAGGATATCAACGGGTTTAGGACGAGACACGGAAGAACTAAAAGACGACTCAGAGTCACTAATGGAGCCTGAAAAATGAGATATGAGCACCATGGCGAAAAAAAACTTAGATTTATTAAAAAAAAAAAGAGAGAAAGAGAGAGGAAAGAAGAATGATAAAAACGAAGACACGTATTAAATAGGAGGTTACCCACATGATCATTAACGTTTAATGCCACGTGGGATGAAGACCCACCAAAAACTGACTGACTGGACCCATATGGGCTCATTGATTGCAGAACGGCACCGAGAGACACCGGAGGTTCGCCTCTAACACGGACGGTCTCAGCCCGAAGAGGATGAACTGACGATATATGAAGGCGCGGAGATACCCAACCAGTCCCCCTGGGAACGCTGACCCCTAGATCCATAAACTGGTCTACAAACAAAGGAGTTCGACTGCTACTCGCACTCCCATGAGGCTGTGACGCGCTCCTCCGTTAACCCTGCTGAGGTTGTAAGGACGAGATATTAGCGGAAGAACAAGGGCACGGGGAAGACAACTTGGTTGCCTCTCGTTTAGACTTCTTTGCAAGGCTCTTCTCAGTCCAATCACTCTCAGGCATATTCAGGTACTCTTCCATTACATAAGAATGCGCCTTCCACCCCACGCGATTGGAATAGGGAACATCCTGAGAAAGTAATTCCCGCCACCCATTTTATCAAAAAGAAAGGGCGCGATGATAAGTAAAAGACAAATGTAAAGCAAAAGAAATAACAAGTACATGTGGTGCCAAAGGATTAGCAGATGGTCTTACATCTATCCGCGAAGGCTTACGATCGGAAAACGACCCCTTCTTCGTCTTTGTGGGCCCATGACCCTCAGGAGGAGCCCAAGAAGTCACTAAGGGATCCAAGGGGCGACCTTTAGTTGCTGGAACGAGACGCTGCTCAGCATCTACGGTATCATCAAGTTTAATATGGCCGGATGCATGAAGCACTCAAAGGTCTTGAACAGATAGGTCACGGGGAGGAGACAATTCGCGCAAAAGAAAATTCAAAGCCGGATGACGTAAGAAATCATGGTACTCGTGGGCTCATTCAGTAACTGCCAAAGGGCGCGCGAGGACAAGCTGCTTGAATGAATAGTTGATCCCTCGATCAGACAGACGTGTCGCCCCCCTTAAAGAAAAAACGATCGAAACTGGCGATGATATCCCCAATGTCAGAGCTTTCCCAATGAGGGAACCTACGAGGAACCCCTTGATCAAACCCAACTTGCCGATATGCATGATCAGGGTTGTAAGACATAGCGATAAACTTGCCGGCATGGAAACCAGGGAGATAGACAGGCAACACGGACATTGCCGAATCAAAATACGCCTCCATCAAAATCTTTGTCGAGTCTAGCTCCGTGTCAAAAGGCGTAGTGAAATCATAATGTGCTGGACCCGATCGATCGTCTTGGTAAGGAAATGGTACAAAGTCTTTAGCCACGTCCAGATGCTTGGCGATATCTCCCTTGGAAATTTTCCCCTTAAGATTCCAAAGAGCCATCCGCGGGTAGTCGTAAAAAACGGGAACCCTCTTAACCGAGCCATCATCTTGTCTAACATCCTCCTCGCGGTGAATCGCTAGTTCATTAGGATCGGGCGCGTATGGAGGAACATGCTCCCAAGACCACGCTTGCATGAAAGAAGTCAGGATGTAAGTCTCAATCTTGTGAGACGAACCCACTGTCTAATTGTCCTGACAGAACAAATCTAGATGGCGATACAAGACACCTAAGAACATCGGCGCAAGTGGGAAAGAGACGTCGCGAGACAGCAACACCGCCATCGGCACGAGTTCACTCTTAATGGTATCATGGGGATTGTATTCAAACACATCATGACAAAGACAAAATAGGATGAAAGCGGCCAACTCCGCACGAGGGTTTTTCTCTTTTCGCTTGGGGGGAAGAACTTTTCCATCTACTAACCGTGGAGCCCAATACTTGAGCCAAAGAGGGAAAGAAGCGCGGCGGTTGGTCTTGGTAACCCATTCAGGACCGACCTCTGTTGTAGGAGCTGACTCGAGCCATGAATCGCCTCATATGCACGGATAAAGCTAGTCAGTAGTCGCTCGCCCGTTGGACGCGTCGAAGGAGTCTTCTGCTCATCAACCCATTTGGCCTTCCCCTTCATGGAGGACGATGACGCCCCTTTCTTGACCGCTCCAGTAATCTTCTTGTCCTCGCCCTGTTTAGATGGCACCTGGTCCCTCCGCACCAATTCACGATGGGAAGCATCTTTACAATTCAACAGATAAGTGCACAACGCTTTATCCTCATCGTTCAATGCTCCATAAACAACCGCCTCATCATACGAATGACTACTGTGGATAGGTAACCCTGTAAGGGAGACTACATCCTCCAGAACGATGGTTGCTTCCCCCCATGCTGTAAGAAGAGTGTGAACAGGAGGAGCCCAGCGACAAAAGAGCCGTGTTATGTCGCGCTTACACCTCTTCACTTCCCGTTTAAGAGACGAATTTATAGCTTCGTCAATACCTGCTCTACGAAGAGTAGTCGCGTGACCAGGATTGGAACGTATGTGGGACGCCAAGTGCGGCCATACCGGATGGGTTTTTGACTTGGAACGAATGACGAAGATCGTAGTCACCATGATGAATGACCATCCACGACACCGTTTTAAATGCAAAATTATCCATAATCTCCGACTCGGGTTTCATAAGCCACCCAGGGGAAGAAGGATAAGGTAATATAGGAGGGTTTAGAAGGCGAGGGACCAAGAGACATCATCAAGAGGAAAAACGCGCTTACCTCCGCGGAGCTATCAGCCTTAGCCCGCGTTTCAGATTGGGTCCACTAGGAAACTTTGCGATTGTATATGACCTGCCATCCGCTGGAGGAGGTAGGAGAATTTCATCTTGATCCGAGTATTCGGTCTCCTCGGAGCCCTTGTTCATGGGTCCTCCGGACTCATCAGATTCTTCAGACGAACTACTGGTGGAACTGCTAGACATGGCGAATATATGTGTATATTCAAGAGGAAGGAAGAAGAAGAAAGATAAGGGGAAAACAAACCAACAACTCTATATATGGAGAGCCTCAAGGCCTGAACGTGGCGGTTATGCAGAGGGAATGGTAACCGGCAGAAACTGAAAAGAAGAGGGAAAGTTTACACGATGGAAGAAGGTCAAACGTCGCCCATGATCATAGAGTCAGTAAAGAGGAAGGGGATCCTCACTTTATCTGCCTACCAAAAGGGGGCGCTTAAAATATTCTATGACTATCGGGTCATTTAACAATTGACCCAATAGTCAGGGGACTAATGTTGATACATGAAAAAATAATATCCCTGAATGGTGCAAGGGTGCCCTTAAGAGGAGAGGTAAGCCCAGTATGAGAGATGGGGACTTGGGGACTAAAGCCCAAGTCCAACAAGAAAAGACCCATGAGGAAGGAAGGACAAGGAAGGGATTAATGAATAAGGAAGATCCCAACAATTCTTCTACAACAATTCCTTTCTTTTGCCGTTTCCGGACCATCAGTAGCCATTATTGTCAAACACAATCTGTCTAATTTTTGTTGATGTTATGTATTTACAATGTTCATTTTTCTTAAATAAATAGATTGTGGAAAAACTATAAAAAAAAAGAACATAAGTATTACATCGGGTCTAAGTTACTATATCCAAAATACTCCGGGATCTGCTTACGGTGCCTTGTTTCCTCAAATTCCTCGTTGCATTCTAGACAGTATAGGCAACACCAATCATTTGCGAAGTGAGATATTTGCGCAAGTGTGGTCAATGTATCCCTTGCCTGTAATAATAATAACAACACGTCAATTTTTTCAAGGCATCCAATTGTAAATGGTATGAATCTAATAGATTTGAATTATACCTCAATCTTAGATATCACCTTCTTCTCACATAACATAGCAATTTAGGAAGGACAAATCTTGACCTCTCTTTACATAGGCAAAGTTTTCCAAACTATATTTTGCAATTGTCTTACGTGAAAATTATTATTAATCCATATTTTAGTCAGCTCCTATCGAAGCCGATCTAATTAGTCCTATAGAAAGTTAATCTTAAATTTTTGACCTTATCTCTTGACCAAATTATTGAAGTATTCTCAGTCATGTTCTGCGTGTGATCTACCCATCTGTATCTACTCTACCTTCTAACCCAGTGAATGAAACCTATACATATTGATCCGTAATTTGATATTGTTGATTTGTCATCAAAAATTCGCATGATTTGAGAATGTAAAATATAAAAAATATTCTATAAACATCGGAGGCGAAATTTAGATTTATGATTTAGAGTTTTTTATGATGATTTTGATGAACAAACATAATTTTCAAACAAATATTTTAGAATGCAAATACATTTTCCCGGTCAATAAGGTTTTATATCGGGAATTGAGTGAAAGTTGTTGTATTTGTAGGTAGTTGTCGCGAAACAACTCGACATTGATGGTCTTTCAGGAAAAAGAATGTAATAGTACTTGAGAGAGCGATAATGTTCTCTTACGCGGGTCACCAATTGCCTTTATATAATACGGGTGATCGAACAGTCATGATCATATTGTCTTATACGTTTAGGTATCATCCTCGAAATATTTGGTTTTTTGTCCTTATCAATCGTGATAAAAACAACCAATTACATCTTTCACAATACAATAAAACTCACAAAAAAGCAAAAACTATTATTATACACTACTATTACCAACACCCGCACCACCATAAAAACCATCCACCGCCACTATTTCTTCCACCAATAGTAATGTTATCGCCTCCACCATTCACAATCACCCTCCACCGCTTATACTAACCCTACTTCCACTACCACCATTAGAATTAATATAGTTTTTAGTAAAATTATGTATTTATGTTAGATTATTAAAGGGACATTTATAATAGAAATTTAATTAATCATTTATCTTTTCCAAGGACAAATCCTGACCACTCTTTACATAAAAAAATCGATAATAAATAATTTCATATGTTCTGATCTTGATTCGTGTCTTTCGTTTAGTTATTACATAACATGGCAATTGATTGCACCAATTTTTTAAAATGGACATGTGTTTTATCGAGTTTATTTTAACATTAGAATGATCAACCACGTTTTATACTTTATAATATAACGTTACACATTTTGTGGCGTTACGAAATTAGCATAATATGTTTTTGTTAACCAATACCCGCCACCACCATAAAACCATATGAATCCACTTTTTTATCCACTACCACCTAGTGGCGGAGCCAGGGTTGACTAACACGGCTCTAACCCCTTAAATTTTTAATAACTACATAAATTTTTTAGTTTATTTTATAAATAGTACTTTGTCCATATATATTTATGGTTTAGTCCACCAAAGTTTACATGTTTCTTTAAAAAAAAAAATAGGCCTCCTCAATGTCAATTTTTGACTCCATCACTGCCGCCCATCCCATGTAGGTTGTTGGACGCAATTCTCATTTTCAATCACAAATGCCATGTATGAGGTTTAGATTGAACAAAATTTCGTCAATTGATTGGTTTCATTTTATTTTTTTTCGTGTATATATGCTTTTTTTTGTATTGCAATCAATTTTATTTTAACATTAAAAAATTATGATTTATACGATATAGTACCAAAGATAACAGGGGTACCATTTGGGTGATCCAACTACGATCATGAAAATATTGTCTTGTATGATATCATCCCTGAAATATATGGTACTTTCCTTTATCAAAAGTGTTAAAAACAACCAACCACATCTTCCACACTACGATGTTATCGATGTTGTAACAACAACATAAAATTAATATTGTCCATCACTACTCACCAGCATTCACCGTCACTACTTCTTCCACCACAAACCAGGGGAGGAGCCAGGATTTTGAGGAGAGAGGGAGAAAAAATTCTTGTCAAGTTGGATACATGTGAAAAATGGACTTTGTATCCCATTTTACGATAAAAGAACAAAAATAAATATAATTGTGCTTGGCTCCGCCCTTAACCACCACTAATCTTTCCGCCTCCACCTCTTCTACTACTCATTGTTGCGAGAAAATGTCTATTGATTCAATTTATCAAAATAACTTATTAATAGAAATAAATATTAAAATTAATTAAGAAAACATTTATAATTAAAAAATGATTAGTCATTTATTATGAGCAATTAGTGAAACACTAATTAATAAAACACTTTATAATGAATAGATTATTTATTATGTACAATTAGTGAAACACTAATTAATAAAATAATTATGGTATTTAAGTTGAACAAACCACCACTGTTGATTTATCTTTTCTATCAATTCCAACCAAGGTGGAACACTGTTAGAGTCCACTCTTATGACACAATAGGTCATGAGTTTAGTTATAAGTCCTTGACTCTTATGATTTTTCATTCATAATAGGTCATGAGTCGGGAGAAACATCCCTTGTTTTATCCTTACGGACAAATGCAAACTTAGCCTAGCTTTGTTTTGTACCCTTGACATATAAATAAATGTTATGTATTGATACTACATATTAATATGTAGTATCAATATGTATTGTACTACATATCAATACTGTTAAGTTATGTATTGATACTACATATTAATACTGTTATGTTATACTAGTATGCATACAACATATTAATATTAGTACTACTAGTATAATAGTAGTAATATGTAGTACATATTACTACTAGTATACTACATATTAATATTAGTACTACATATTACTACTAGTAAACTAGTACACTAGTATACTAGTAAACTAGTACATATATTACTACTAGTATAGTAAAGTTACCTAATTTACTAGTAACATATTTTTGTTACTACTAGTACAAAGACATATTAATATGTAGTATCACCAGTATTGATACTACTAGTATGTAGTAACATACTACTAGTAATATTTACATGTGTTGATACTAATTAAATTTGGAAGGGTGTTTTAGGCATTTAGAAAACACACTTTATAATCTTCACAAAGTTTTTGGACTAACAAGTAAATAATCTAGTCCAAAACCGCATTAACTGGGTCATCAAAAACCGGGTCATCAAAAACTGGACTAGGGAGTAAATGTTTTTCACGGGTGGACTAGCCATTAACTGGGTTATCAAAAACTGCATTAAACAGTAATTCCTACATTTCCTACACATGCATCTAACATAATGGATCAGCATCATTCCATCATTCTCTGTAATTCAACCACCTATGTCAATCTCCATCTACTTTGTTGTTATCATTTGCAGCCATAAACCCATGAAAATCATCAGTTCACCTGTAATCCTCAACAACAACACATACCCCAATTTCCAAATTCATCCATCTCCATTGATTAATTGTTGAAACCCATCTCCATTTCGTTTCCAACTCCATCTTCACTATATGAGTTCAGAAATCACCAGTATCTTCCTAACCGGTCTTTAATAACAACAACACAAACTCGTATCTTCAATCAATTCTGCTCAAAACCATCAGCCATACAAACCCATCTTGATTAACCCTTGATTCTCTCCTCTGTGACATCAAATCCCATCATCAATTTATGCTCGAACTTCATTTCTCAATTTCAGTTTAAAAACAGCGACATATCCCCTTTCTCATCTCTTAGTTCTTCTTGATTTTTAGCACACAATTATCTTCCTTATTTGTGAACTTTGAAATACGACTGGAACCATCACATCTCTTAGCTCTTTTAAAACCCCTCTCTGATTCCATCTCTATACCAAAATCACTCAATTCCATCTTCTAACTCTCTGATTTCAGAAAACCAGTTCCCGCTCAAACCCAAATTATGTTATTCTTTGATTCCACATCAGCCATCTCTACGTTCCATATCTCCTCTTGAACTTCAGGCGAAAATATCCCTTTAATTTCACTCAATTGCACAGCAGCTCAGGTGAGAGGAGAGTAAAGAAGAAAGAATATATTCTCTTGATCGAATTTTAGGCCCAAATAGTGGGACATTTATTTGCACCCACTGCTTGGATACACCCAATGGTAGCAAATGTGCCCTGAATGATTTCCTAGGTGTCTTTAATACTTCTCTAAGAATGCCCTTATGGTTAGATGGGCTCCCAGTATTGTTCGCCCGTGAAATGATAATTTTTCCCATTTGCTCAAATTAGATGATTTCTTATTCTTTTCTTCCATGTGACTCCAGAGTACCTAATAACTCAAAACACACGTAAAATACATAATGTACAAGAAAAATAGAAAAGAAATCATAATGAATAGATATTAAATCAAGGTGTATTCTACACCTATCAGTTATGGTGAAGATTTCATCCTAGGAAACAATGTTTTACATTCGTTTAAAGGAAGTACATTCATGAACTTGTTTTATGAATCGAAAGGGAAATCATTAGGCTTATTGGTACGGCTATTATTGCAAATTTTTGGATTACTAATATGTGTGAGATGGTAGAACCGATCGTAACTAACTTTGTTATGTATCTTGGTATAACTAATCACAATTCTTGACTTATGATTTGGTATGACTAGTTTTTATTAATTGGTGTAACCGATCCTAAGTAATCACCATGAGATGGTATGATCGATAATTGTAATTGGTGTGACCAATCACGGAGTGTAATCGATCCTTGTAATTGGTAATTGGTGTAACCGATCTTGGTAACTGGTGTGACCGATCATAAGCAATACCATGGGAATATGGTAGTTGGTCCTGGTAACTGATATAACCGGTCCTGGTAACTTGTGTGACCGATCACAAGTATTTCCATATTGAGGTATAACCGATCCTAGTGATTGGTAGAACCGATTGAACCCATGTATGTGGTTTGATATTTGGTCAATCATATAGTTATCTTGGAATACATGTGAACCAATTCTAAACTTGTTTGGAAGTGTGGTATAACCGATTCCAAGAATGTAAATCCATGTAAATATGAATAAGGATTTACAGTGAAGAGACGTCAACATACATTGAACACGTACATAACTCTTATCATTTATTGTTCAAAGGTACTCAAGGAGATCCTGTGCCGAAATAAATTAAGAATCTTTTAATTAGGGTTGTTAGTTTTATATACATTAATTACAAGCAATTAATATGTAGCTCTAGAAAATAAAAGTTAGTAAATGTGAATTTAATAATTGGAGATTTTCTATTGAGAGATTTCAGAACTATTGGACAAGCATTTATTCGAATTAGGAAAACCGAATTTTGCTATTCATTGCATATCTTGAGAATATATTCGGTTTTGGAAATTCCTTGTTGTCC
The DNA here is from genome assembly GCA_023531295.1 of Papaver armeniacum. NCBI lineage: Eukaryota > Viridiplantae > Streptophyta > Magnoliopsida > Ranunculales > Papaveraceae > Papaver > Papaver armeniacum. Next base: position 135,731 of record JAJJWW010016303.1, read on the forward strand.
AAACATCCTTGGTATATAAATACTAAGTTTGCATTTCTAGCAAAATATCCTAAGAGCCAGACAAACTTCATTTCTTGTTGTTTCTGGTGGAGCCGTCTATTCCGAGAGAAAAGTATCCTAATTAGGTGAAATCTCTTACGACCGCTCGTTTAAAGACTTCTGTGGGATCAAGAATCTCTACGATTACCGTTGGTGGGAAACTAGATAAATTCAGTGTTATTAGTTTCCGCAATTGATTTGATTGACTAACGGTTGTTGAAATTTGATTGCACCTAGTTTGTTTATTCTTGAGAATCTTCTCTTTTGATTTAAAATTCCCTCAAATTAGATCGAAGTATCGACGGGATCTTTAGAACTGTTTGTATATCTAAAGACATCTTGTGATAATCCATTGTTAACAGACTTCATTCTGTGTGTGATTGATCACAAGAGATTCAAGTGGTGTTGTGCAGGTTTTAATTGAAGATTAAAGAACATTTGAAGATGAAGAAGATTTCTTATTGGTTTTCGTATCTTTGTGTGTGCACAAACCTTGATCGGCAGGGATCCAACTAGAATCGGATTTATTCGATTGATTAGTTATGTGAGATCGGCATCGCTTTATAGTTTCTCTTTGAGATCCATATTGATTGATTGCAAATTTAAACTTTACTACTTTGGCAGTTATTGGATAGATTGATATAACCAGGCAAAGGAGTTTATTAGATTAAACGGAAGAGCCTTTGCGTATGACTTGAGATATCTTTATCTTGAAAAGAATCTAAAAATATTTACCACACAGATTTTTTGTTCCTTTCCTGTTTGGAATACGATCCAAAGGAATTGTACCAGTGCGTGACTCATCGAAGTCGGAAGTGCATGGATAATGAGGAAACTAGGGGTAGTTGCTTGGTCTCAAATATACGAAGTTGGTTTAGATTTTGTATAGCGGCTTAATTCTGAGAGTATTCAATTCTGGAATAGGTCCCGGAGTGGTTTTTCTGCATCTGCAGTTTTCCTCGTTAACAAAATCTTGCTGTGTATTTTACTTTGATTTTCCGCATTATAGTTATTATAATAATAAAGTAAAATAAACATACGTTAACTCCGATTTACTTAATAGTGATCCTATAGAGTTTGGTTAAGCCTGAACCTATTATCAAGTAATCACACTTTGGTTGTCGTATTATCTCGATCTCGTATCCAAAGACAATCACACAAAGTGTGAATACCGAAGTTGTTGTACGTATTGTCTCGATTTTGTCCATAGACGATCACACTTGGTAAGAGGACTTATATGTTGAAACAAAAAGATTGTGATGTATTAGGGTACCCTCGTCTTTTCATCTTTAATGTGACTAGACGACCTTCTGAGTCGATGATTTAGAAGAAGTGAATATGATCAACACTTCAGTCCAGGATCTAGTTCAGGATAACTGGCACAACACTGTTTTTGATGATTCTTTAGATAAATTTGATGAGACAATTCTCTTAGGTCAGATGTGTGATCAAACCATAAAATTAGAAGAAGATCTCGAGTATTTTTTGGACTCTAAAGATCCTGAAATTCAAGCAATAGTTTTAGGTCTTTCTGAGAGTAATGATAGTGATCTAACAGAAGCTCTTGAGTATTTTAAAGACTCTAAGGATCCAGAAATTCAAGTAATAATGCTAGGTATTATAAAGAGTACTGACTACCCTAAGTTTGGTGGTAGTGATGGTTCTTGTGATCGTCAAGCATCCCTATAAAATTCCCTAACTTGGGACTCAATATTTTTCCGTCTAAGACATTAATTGAGTCTCTTCAGACTCCACATATTGTCCATGAGGAATCCAGGTATAAGAGACTCGTTGTATGGATGAATCTATTTATCGAGACACTTGTATGAAGTCCAAGTGGGCGCCACGGATAAACCCAGTTGTCTTGCAGGGAATTTTACATCGGGTTGCGCTACGTCTATTCATTTTCCTGATCTGGTGCAGTTGTCTCATAATTTTGTCAGCTTTATATGGTTTTGATGATACACAGTTATTTCGACTATTGGTATATGATATAAAAGGTGACTAGCCATTTTTTGAAATTTGATGTCTGACTGAAGAATTTAAACTTAACACTTCTTGGGAGGTAACCCATGCTCATGCGACACGGTAATATCCTTCCTTAACTCCTTTTCTTCAAGTGGTAACAGTTTCTCCTTGTTCTTGTTTTTAATTTCATCTTTAGAACATTGAGGACGATGTTAGATTTATGTTTAGGGGTATGGGAGAAAGTTTTTAGTTGCATTATGAAATTCCAAAGCCTAAAAAAAGGATAACACTAACTAATCTAAGTGGATGGAGATATCTTGGTTGTAGTCTATTCATAAAAGGACAGAATTCAGGTGTTAGAAATAACATTGTAGTTTCACCGTATCTCAGAGTCGTCTTATTACTTTATGTTTTTATTTTTGATAACTTTTTGTTTCTCTTAGTGATTTGGTAGGGCACCAGTATCAAATTTTTATCGCCACTAAGACGAAGTATATTGATTGAGTTATGAAAAAAAAAGACCAGATCAATCAGACCAACCGTAATTAAAAAAAAAAAAGATCGAAAAAAAAAGAAAAAAAAAGATTATTATTATTATTGTTCAATAATTCGACCTTTGAGACCATTAAATATACCAGATGTGTTTATATTAGAGTTCAGACCAGGATCTCAATCCATTAGGATTCATCCTGGCAGTGACCTTTAAATAGATATGGGAACACCGTTCACCTTAGCCAACATCGCAAACCATCTACCTTTATATCCATCTTCTTAATCTGTTCATGTGATTTGTTTGATTCCAGATATTGATGTAAGTGCAATCGCGATGCCTGCGACAGTGAGTTATGATTTTATTTTCTAAATTAGATTTGCTCGAGGACTATCAAATAAAAGGTTTTGGGGGTGTTTGATATACGCATTTATGTGTCTATTTTGATCTCGATTCTCTATTTCGTTAGTGCTCATTTTTGCACTTATTATGATATTTTATGTCTTTGTAGGTGTTTCCGGAGAAATAAACTTTTACGGATAAATTGGATCGAAAAGTGGTACTAGAGAAAATTACTAAAGGCACCCAGAAAAGTGTTCAAGGCAACCCAGATATGTGTTATTGGCACCCGGCAGAATTGATAAAGGCACCCAATAAATTTACTATTTACACCTTAGAAATTACTATTTGCACCCTCAGGTATGTGATAAATACACCCCAGCAGAGATAAGCGGAGGTCATCTTTTTCCCAAATTCAAATTTAAAAATTGGCGGGAAAATAAACCATTTTCAGGCAAAATTAGGGCTGGAGATTTGGACGAGTTTTAAGGAGGTTTAATCGTTGATTTTCATGGGCTAGACGTGATATGGATATTTGATTGGGTTGGAATTGGCTGGATGATCGAGTTTTTGGAAAACATAGGAGTGGACTTTCACGAGTCTCTGTTTTAGGAAGTTCTGTGAGATTTAAGGAAAGATAAACTTTCCTAATGATTCATATATATCTTGTAAAAAGTTTGGAAATAATTGGACAACTCAGAAACGCGTAAATCAGTTGGCAGAGAAATTATTATCGTGACTTGCACGGAAACAAAAAGAGGAAATTTAATCGGGTTGTTGAGGTGTATAAATAGGTTGCGGGAGTCTCATAAGAGCTTATGCAAGTTTAGAGGTGCACAGAGGGAGTAATCGAGAGTTGCGGAAAATTATTTTTGTTGCTGCTTTGCTGAAGAACACGAAGAGCAAAGACTCAGAAGAACGGTCATCAATAAAACTGTCATCTTTTCTTTCTAAAACTATTGCGTTCTACGATACATCACTTATATTGTTTCCTTCGTAACAATGACTTTGCAACACTTATATCCGTTGCAAATCTCTGTGTTAGCACTTTTTAACTCTTTTTAAACACTTTTGAGCTATTAACCATTATTTTGAGCAAGTGATTAATATGAGGAGCTGAACCTTAGCTGAGGCGACGGGGGAGGCCATTGTTCCAAGAAAAGTGGTATATTTCTATTTTAAATGATTTTTGTAATTTATTTTATGATTATTTTCCTTGAATAATAATTGATTTAAGGATTATTATTGAGCAGTTGTGATTCCCTTTGATAGAGCATGCTTAGCCTAGGGTTTTTGATGTTCTATGCTTTCGATTTATAGTTGTTACTTTGAAAACATACTTTTCCAACATATTAGAATCACTTTAAACGTAAAGAATTGCATGAATGTTAATTAGATTGACTCGATGCTTTTTTATAATCTTGATAACGACTTTGTCTTGAGTTTTTTTAATTATAATTTGGGTCTAAAAAAATCAACCTTCACAAGTATGAGAATCGAATCTATTTACCACTTCTACAACACATCAAATTTTGAATAGACTTTGTTTCTAACACCAGAAGCTCTGTCCTTTTATAAATAGACTTTATTTTTGGTTCCCTCAACTCCTATAACTAAGATGTTTTCATCCACTTAGATTGGTTAGTGTTATTATTAATCAGCATAATTTTCTAGGCTCTGGAGTTTCATGATGCAACTAACAAGTTTCTCCCAATGAACATATGAAATATTGATAGCTGGATCCGAGTAATTATTGCTTTTAAGTGCAATTGAATATTGATAGACTAATCAATATGAAATGTTGCTGCACAGAGCAATGATATATTGATAGTTGAATCAATATAAATGTGGCTTCGTATATCAATCAAATATTGGTTGTTGAACCAATTGATTTACGAATTAAAATATTTATAGTAAGACCTAATATTAAATTAAAATACTAATAGCTGGATCAATATAAATATTATTGGTGCTCAGAAAAAATGAGAGAGAACCGACCAGTGGGTATAAGGGACCGGCCATTGGTGGTGATAGGGTCGGCTATACGAGGCCTAGGTGCTTTGCAGAGGATTCACCAAAGTCGATCGTAGAGGATTTGGTGTAAAAAGAATTAACTGGTGTTTGAACCTAAATAAAATTATGCTCAAAAGATCATTAGATAGTAAAACCTAGTAATGGAAGAGAGAGGGACTGATCAATGGGTAAGAGGACCGGCTATTGGTGGCGGTGCACCTTGTTAGTGATGTTGGTCTTTCGTCTCTTTCTTCAAAATATTTATAGACTATGCACGAGAGACGCTCAACATCACTGCAACACAATAAAATTATTGGATGATGATACCAGTGATATGAGCCATAACAACTATGGATGTATGGAAAAATAGGATCAGTCCCAAAGCCTTCAAAACCATTTTGTTTTCGGAAAAGGGGTCATATGACCAAAACCCATAAAGTATGGGAGTAATGGACTTGTAACATATAGACTTGGGTGAAAAAGACATAGGAAATATTAGTCATACGTACCCTTTGCTTTAAGCTTTATTTTATTTTTTTTATCCTTTTCTCTCTCCTATTTATTTTCTTTCTCTACAATTAAAATTAATCGCGAGAAATGTCTTAACTTTCGAAATATAAGTTGGATGTTAGTAAAATTTACATTTTTGGAAAGGGCTCGAAAATCTCTACAAAACAAGATCCATCGTTGATATTAAATTTGAAAAAATAAAAAAATAATAAACCTAACCGATAATACATTATGCACCCAGGTGCAACCTGACCAAAATTTATTTTCTATAAAAATATGCATTATGCACCCAGGTGCAACCTGACCAAAAATTATTTTCTATAAGAATATGCATTATGCACCTTGGTGCAACCTGGCCAAGAATGTGTATTATGCACTCAGGTGCACCTTCCCAAAATCTATTTCATGCAAGAACCAAAAGAAAATACAGTATGCACCCAGGTGCAACCAAGCCAAAACTATTTCCCTTCGGAATATACATTATGCACTCAGGTGCATCTTGTATGTTTCGTAGATAAATATAGGTTTATCCTAGTAACCACCTACAATATATGATACACAACCAAAATCACCGATTCACGATCTTGAGCAATAAACCCACTACCATCAACATTACATTCACCATTAAAGCCTCATCCAAACACAAGCATTAAAGAAGAAAAATAAGAGCAAAAAAAAAAAAAAAAAAATTACATTACGCACTCGGGTGCATTTAAGCCAAAACGTATTTTTCTTTCGGAATATACATGATGCACTCGGGTGCATGTTGTGTATTTCTTTGATAAATCTAGGTTTATCCATTCTCCTTGAAGGGTATATCTTACTGGTATCCAACTTGACGATAAAAATACACCATTTTTACAGTGTAAAACAATCTTACTAATACATATGTGAAAACAAAGCTTAGTAATCACATGCAATATATCATACACTACCACTAGTTCATGATCTCGAACAATAAATTCGCCATTTTTATCATCACATTCACCTTTAAAAAATTATCCAAAACTAGGAAATGAAAAATAAGAGGAACATAATTTTTTTAAAGAAATATACATTATGTACTCGGGTGCAACTTGACCAAAATATATTTTTCTATCAAAGTACACATTATGCACTCGGGTTAATCTTGTGTATTTCGTGGATAAACTTAGTAATCTTTAGGTGAACCTTCTATGAACTTTTCTCAAACACTTCAAGGGGGTAAAGCTAGTACTAGTATAGAAGTGTCTTTTGGTTGTCATTTGCGCCTCCGTTTATAGCTCTTCTTCCCTGCAAACTTGAATAGGATATACACCACAAAATCCTTGACATATATAAACACTAAACAACTCTTAATCCACCCTTTCATCCACGGTAATCAAAGGCAACCACCATATATGACTGCAAGTTGTTTTACTCGGTTCTTCATTGAAAACATCTCCACTCAACTGTATGTGCTCAAGCTTACATTCTATAGGCTGATGACCAAATCAGATGAAGTTCCAATTTTTATAGCTGAAATCCCATAATTAATTACAACCCACAGCTGCAAATCAAACAATCAACAAAATAAGGTCAAAATCAAAACCTCAATTGAAGAAAGCAACTAAATCATAGCCTCAATTCGGTATGTGTGTTGATGCCTCTTCCATTCATAATCAAATCTCGAGTTAACATCAACAGATGTAAAAACCTCAAATAACCATCCAATATGTATTTGTCCCACCATTAACGCCAGCCTCACACAGAGTCGATATTTGTCGCCGTTCGATATAGAAGTGGAAAAAAAGAAAAAACTTAACATCGACGAGAGGAAGAAGATCGGAACCAAAGTTTTGTTATTTATTGATTTATTATGGGGGTTTATCAAGAGGTGGTGATGTAACGGCGGAGTTGTTGCTGCTAGTGGTGTTGGAGTGCGAATTCGTGCACACTCCTTAACGAGTATATATTTTACATTTTAATCTCTACCCTTGATTTAATTTAGGGAGTTATGTAACGAGGGTCGTGATTCTAAACACGGAAGGTAATGGGGCCATCCGTTGAATAATCAACCTATCAGAAGAATATGTGAAATATACACTCGTTAGAGGAGTGTGAACAGATTTGGACTGGTCATGGAGTCGGCAGTGGAATCAGGGAGGAGACTTTGATTGAGTCGATAATAAGAATCGAAGAGAATAGAAAGGATTTAGATTTGTTTATAGAAGGAGGGCACATAGGTAATTTAAGAACACAGATTTTAATTTTTGTTTGGTTAGAATGTCCAAATATGATATTTATTAGAACCGTGAATTTTGAATTCTCGGTTATTTGAAAGGTTGTAATATTTTACTTGTCTTTTAGACTTAGAAATTCAAATTTAAGGGCTAATTACCTGGCTTGATTGGGGTATACCCAAACTAATTGGGGTACACCCAATAAGACAAAATCGGGTTATTTTGAAGTAAAACCAAGCCACCCCTTAACCTTGTTTTTTCTAAATGGCTAATATGCCCTTGGTTAATTAACATTAAAATTCTGATTAGGTTAATTAATTGAGTTTAGATTAAAACTTTTGAAAATGAAAATTCAGTAGGTTAACCTTTTGATCCGTCTTATGAGTTCGATTTCGATCCAAAAATTTTGGTTTTGAAAATGCATAAAGCCGGCAAGGTCGTGGTTTGAATAAGCTTCCGACCAAACATCCGCCGGAATGGTCAATTTGAATAAGCTGCCGATCGATCTTCATTGGCGGGTCCAACTTTGAATAAGTCATCAGACCGGATATCGCCGGAATGGTCCTCGGATGAAGAACACGCCGACTATCTTGGGCAGCAATCTTACGGTCGGCATGTAAATATTTCCTACCCTTCCGGCTATATTAAACTCGGCATGCAAAAAAAAAAAACAACATTGCCGGCTGACATAATATGGAAGATGTAATTTACTTTATTCATTCAATTTTGGTTACTACAGTGATTGTAACATAAAACCTAATCCTTGTCGACGGAAAAACGAATGCACTTAGCATGTGCATCAAGCCTTTGAACCCCTAGGCGACCCTAGTGGACGAGTTATAGTCTCGTGAGGGTTTACATAGAGGTCTACCCACAAAACCCATACAAAAACTTCTAAAGCCACCAATCTTCGTCCGAGGACGATACACCCTCCATCATCTCCGGGGCATACTCCGGGATTTTGGATTCCATGAATTGATAGCTTGCATCGAATGCGAATGCTTCCCCCTTTTCCTCCAAGTAGCGCGCTTTGGCGACTTCATGCTACAAAAACATAACACAAACTTACTTTGTTAGTGCGGTTTAAGTTGGAAGATCAAACAACACGAGGAGGGTTTGAAGGAGGACTAAGAGCTACTTTCAGAGCTGCTTTCTTCTTTGCCATTCGCAATCTGAACAAGAACAATTCGAGGAAAAAAAAAACATTACGAGGCCTAAGGTTAGACATATACAACATATTCGGCGGAACAATGGCCGAAAAGGTCGGCTCAAAAGATGAGTGTCGGCTAAGACAAAGCCGGCAGTGTATCATCAAAATAGCTTTCCGGCGCACAAAAAAAATAAAAGGATTTTTCACTAAAGTGGTCGGAAAGGTCCATTCCCACACATCGCACGGCCGAAAAACAAATTTAATGGTTTTATATAAATACCCTTAGGACTCAAAAATTCTAGGCATCAGGAAACATTCTAAACAAGTAGCCGGAAGGGTAAACAATAATAAGATGTCGGCTTCATTAAAAAAAAAGACGCTGGAATGGTATACAGATGAATAACCTTCCGACCCTGCTAGTAGATTACAGAAACTATACAGCTTAAGCAAGTTCTTCAACCTTATACCCTCCCCGCCAAACATTAACTATGAAATCCCGGAAAGGTCGATAAAAAAAACTTGCGGCGTCGCAATGCCAATTCACAAATTCGAATTTTCGACCTAATTTGACATGCAAACATGAAATCGAAGTACTAGAGTGAGTTTAAACAAGCCCTTACTTTCTTAAGCGCACCATTTCACGTGTTTCAATGGGTTCAATTTCTTCTTCTTCAACCGTTTTTTCTTCACTTTCTTAGCAACCAAATTTGCAATTCCGTGGTTATATTCATTGGGTTTTCGATTAGTTTCTTTCATACGAGTTGCCTTCTTCCGTGGTGGATCCATTGATGAAGATTAATCGGAGTTTTGAATCGACGATTTTAACTAATTGATCGACAAGTTTTGGTGGTGATGGGGGTGATGGAGCCGGTAAGGTTGTGGAGGAGAAGAAGAAGAGAAGAAGATGAAATGAAGAGAATGAAAATTGATTTAGGTAGTAATTAGAGTTATAATGGGAAAGGGTAATTTTGTAACTTTGCCCATACACCTCCCCCTTTGCTCTTAAAAAAGAGTCCCTTTAAAATTCGGCATACCCCAATTAGTTTGATTTGAGTGTACCCCAATCAAGCCAGGGCTAATTAACCAAAAAAAATGTTGTTTTTTTTGTTGTGTTTAGTTTGATCTACCATCCAACATCTTAATTTACCTCGTCCTTAGTTTAATAAAGTATTTTTGGTTTTCACACTGGAACGGTGACACCGTTTTTTCCCTCTTGTCGGCGATCCGAGAATGCTTTTGAAGATGAGAGGGTTTCATATGTATTTCATGCATAGATAACTACGAATTCTCCCTCTAATGAGAAAATTATTTCCTTCGCGACACCTAAAGCCAACATTCACCAACTTGACTACTTGTACTTTGTTGAAATCATACGAACACAATTCGTAGATATTTAACATAATTTATATAGTACATGTCTTGAATGGACGACACTAGGCTAAGTCCTATGGGCTAGATTGGACTGCTAGATTGACCAAAAAGTGTTGCAAATCATGAAAAAAGTGTGGGAAAAAAGTTAACACTCTTTCACGACTACTCTCTCCTAGCATTTGCTCGCAATTAACTATCACGAGATTGAAACGCCCGAATGGTTGGAACGCTCACAAAAATCATAAAAATCTAACATTTGAGATTTAAGCGGCTTGAATGGTTATTATTTCAAAAAAAAGTAACAGCTGTTGAATGGTTCTATTGTTCGAGAAAAACGCCTAATGGTTGGCGCTCACGGATGGACGTGGATGGCCAATCTAGCGGTAAATATCTAGCCCATAAGACTTAAGAGGTTGC
>JAJJWW010016304.1:0-120159 GCA_023531295.1 Papaver armeniacum
TAATTGTGTTATCTTAAAATAGAAATTTTTCGACAGCAGGAGTTTTGAACCACGGGAAAACTTCCTAATCACGGTAGGTGGGCCCTGCGCGCTGAGAAAATCAGAAGGCGGTTTTGGACCCACCCATTACGAGAAAACGGTTTTTCGTGATTCAAAACCATAGTTCAGTTAGAATTTCAGTTTTTCCAATTATTCATGAATTTCCGTTTTTTAATTATCCGTCACAAGCGGGATTTTTTTCTTCTTCTGTGGAGTAAAGAAATACAAGGATTATCTTGAATGAAAATTGTGAAAGCATGACCATAGAAACAATTATGGTGGAACAAAAAATGTAATACCATCATGCGATGATTTCAGTCTACGAATAGATGGTTACTTCAATCAATTTATCAAAAGAAAATCAAGATTATATATATAATTGGCGGTTGGTTACTTGGTTTGAGATAACGAATTATTTAATTTGTCGTTACCAAATAACAGTTTTTATTTTCGTATATCGTATGATTATTTTATCGATTAATCAATATTGTGATGGTCGGAAAATTTATTTCTGAATTTTTGAATCGCCAGTTCTTTAAAATTCAGAAGTTCCTTTCAGCTCGGAATATAAATGCATTCTTTTAAGTGTCACTTTTTTGTTTATCTTTTTCCGTAACTAGTTCTATTAAACCGTCAAAACATAATCAATAAATAAACACATGTAATTGACAGTTGGTTATTTGGTTTGAGATAACGAACTATTTAATTTGTCGTTACCGAATAACGATTTTTTTTTGTCGTGTATCGTATAATTATTTTATCTGTTAATCAATATTGTCGTGGTCAAAAAATTTATTTTTCAGAATTTTTGAATCGCCGCATCTATAAATTTAGAAGTTCTATCAACTTGAAATATAGATGCATACTTTAACTGTCACTTTTTTGATTTTTTTTGCGTAACTAGTTCTATGATGACACCATTAAAATATACATAAATACACATATGGAATTGACAGTTGGTTACTTGGTTTGAGATAACGAACTATTTAATTTGTCGTTATTGAATAACGATTTTTTTTTGTCGTATATCATATAATTATTTTATTTGTTAATCAATTGTCGTGGTCGGAAAATCTATTTCTGAATTTTTAAATCGCCGCATCTATAAAATTTAGAAGTTCCTTTCATCTTGGAATATAAATGCGTTCTTTCAACGGTCACTTTTTTGATCTTTTTGCGTAACTAGTTCTCTTAAACCATTAAAACATAAATAAACAAATACACATATGTAGTTGACAGTTGGTTACTTGGTTTGAAATAACGTGCTATTTAAGTTGTCATTATTGAATATTTTTTTGTCGTATATTTTATTTGTTAATCAATATTATCGTGGGTTTAAAATCGTCCTTTGGATAACGATTTTTTGTTGTCGTATCGTATAATTATTTTATTTGTAATCAATATTGTCGTGGTCGGAAAATCAATTCTGAATTTTTGAATCGCCCCATAAAATGTAGATTTTCCTTTCAGCCAAGAATATAAATGCATTCTTTCAACTGTCATTTTTTTGATCTTTTTGAGTAACTAGTTTTATCAAATCGTTAAAACATAAATAGATAAATACACATAAATTATTATTGGACGTAATCAAGTTCCAAATTCCCGAATAAAATAATTTATTCTTTTAATTTTGGATAAAAAGTTAATGCAGATAAAGTGCTTTTCAAAAAATAAATAAAATCCTATATTACAATTAACAATAAAAATCTCTTTAAGGGGTCAACTTTCATATTTCTATCCTTTTCAATAAAAGTCTCCAATTCTTTACCCTTTTTTTTATTGGTGAGCAAAACATATGTTAGTATAACAAAAGGAAATCATCAAACAATATTTTGAATATTCTTTTTCGTGCAACAAACAAACAATTTATGATTCAAATGACTAAATTATCGTTATAAGATATATGAAGGAAATAAATTGTTCTTTGACCAAAGTTGACTTAGAATTGGAAAAAGTGAGAATTTATTTTGATATTGTCAAAATAAAACAAAAAAATCTTTAGAATTTTTGTGCTTTTAAGTATGTTACTAATTAAGTTTGTTACTAACTTTACCCACATGTAAGAGCAGTTAATTTGTAACCGAGTGCTTCATTGGTATAGTCACCCCGAGCAATGTCTATCCCTTCAACTCATATCAAGTTCTTCTTCACACTCATAATACTCCACAGTCTTTCATCCTCACCGGGACTCACCTCGCATGTAGAGTTCAGGCCCCTTATATTTTTCCAACTTCAAATGCAAGGATTCAAAGATTTCTCCGTATCTAGAAAAATAATTAATTTGTTAACATTAACAAGCACTTTCAGATAATGTATTGCTCTTTCTTTCTAAGTATTAATTGAAAATTTAATACCAAAATCTTTTCAATTAATACTAAATGAATATTTGTTTCTTGTTCAAGACAATAAATACACTATTTCATGAAATGTCATGTACATTAAGAATTTAAGAGTTCAGTTTAGGAAAGTTGTCATATATCTACTCCGATGATCCGGCCTTCTTCAACATCTCTGTCCCTACTACAAACACTTAAATGCATACCCGTTGGTACATTGAATTTACCTCCATCATTACTTCTTTTTAAAACCCTAAACTCTTCTATATAATCTCTTCATTTCCCCACCCATTCATCACTTAAACCGGATTATTATTATCTCCATCTTCTAGCCGCCGACATCTTTTTCTTCTCCTCCTCTTGTTTACTATAGATCTTCTGTATAATATCTCTTCATTCTTCGTATCCTTCGTTTCTTCCTCTTTTCTTATTAAACCTAATATCATCACCACCACCACCACCACCATCATCATCATTTTTTTTTTTCTTTTTGTTCTTATAGACTTACTCTATCTCGTTTCATACATCATGGATGGAAATTCTCCCAAAGTAACAGGAATAGAAGCACTTCGGGTTTTTCCCCTGAGTGTGTACTGTCCGATCCGAAAAGTTATTTTTCGGGTTAATCAAACGTATGATCACTTTTTCAAAGCGGCTGTAAATTATGCTGCCAGTTCTAGTAAACCAACAAGAAGGCAGCAAAAATCAAAGAAACATCCCGCCCAAACCAGACGACAAATACCTCCTGATTTGAAGATCATACCGAGTCATTTTCACCGAAAATGACACCTAGTACAAGATGATTGGTATGTTATAGGAAAAAGACGGGACATCGATGGAAAGACAATCGACTGGGTAATAAGATTGTTTAACCTAGTTTACTTTTTTTTTTCTGGAGTTTTTTAAACGGGTTTTGATTCATATTAGTTTTCGTCTGAATTTGTTGCTTCATCACATATTTTTTACTTAGTACTTGATGTGGTTTAGATTGTTTACAGATCTCGAATATATTCAAAATGAACTGTAATATTTCACCTGCTTGTAACATATGTCTAGAACTTTTAATTGAGGTTAGATATATAAACTGGAAACTCAGATTACTTGGATTCTTGTTTATCGAAAATTAAGGATCGACTTATTTTTTTACGTAACCATGGATGGAAATCATGCAGAAACTAGGATTATTAGAATAAACAACAGGAATAATTTTCTATATAAAGTTTCGCTTTATACATTTTCCGTGATAAATTTGTTTGTATTCTTCCGGCCACTATTCATGTATATAGCCATGTTTGATGCCTTCCCTATTTATTTCTGAATAAGGGAGATGATCGGACTATTACTTGTAGCGACAAATTTCTCTAATAATGTTTGATACGTTTTATGATTTTTCTTTTTCGAATATCACTTTCAAAAATCCTATTCAATTGTCATCATTGCAGAAATTTTATGAACCACCAGGCCCGGATGGAATTAGAAGGATGTTCAAAAGGTCTGCCGAGGAGGTCCTAGCATACATAGAGAGCAAGCGAAATGTTGCTGACAAGGGAGAACAGCAGGAAACTATCAGTGTTGGAAAGAGGAGAAAGGTAAATGAAGTATCCGGCAGTCAGAGTTCCCATTCTGAGAAGTGAAAAGAGCAGGAAACTATCGTTACTGAGAAGAGGAGAAAGCTAAATGAAGTATCCGGAAGGTAAAGAAGGACTTGCAACAAGAAAAGGAGTCAAGAGGAGTCAATGCTCCGAAAAAAAAAAAAAAAAAAAGAGTCAACGAAAGCTACCAAGACTGCATTTAAGTTTTTTTTTATATAGGAGTACATGAAGGTTCAGTTATGTATCTTTTGGGCGACTCGGTGGCTCTATAGTTGAGCGCCTTTTTGTGTTTTTTTTTTCCCTTATCGATGCAATTTTGTTGTTTGAGAAAGAAGCATATTGATAAAGATTGCTAATAGGGGGATCAGTTTGCTTGGGGGTATACCAAAATACAAATAAGATAAAACAACATTTGCCTTGGGGTTGGTACATCCCCAAGCAAATTGGTACCCCATTAGCAGCATTGCATATTGAGAGTCCCCAATCCCGTTGCATATAAGCATACCCCTCGGGCTCATAACCAATTTATGCTAGGCTCTCTATCAAAGTGCAATTGGAATATGGCGATTCTGAGAATAAGCCATTGACGGGCCAATGGTTAGTTAATCCAGACAAATTCTTCTTGATAATCGATGGATGCAACTTGATTGGGAAAGACCCTTTGCTCAAGAAGAACTTGACGAAATCGATGCAGTTATCGCTTACGTAACACTACAAATTAAACCATAGAATGATATTAATAGGGTTCCATTAAACAATCGGCGATTACCCAATTTGGGATTTCATAATTGCACTAATCCAAATGCTGGTTCATCCTCTAACCCTAGAAATCAAGGTATAGTTTTTAGTTCTGTTTTTTTCTTCTTCTTTTTCTTGTTGGAGTTGTGTTTCACTGTTTTGATTAGAATGTTCCTCATTTCAGTTAACCATAAGGTGGAATACCCGGAAATGAAATTCGGAGGACGTATTGTGTACAGTAAAACTGTTTCTGAGGTAGAAAAAGCTGCCAAGGAGCTTTTGGAGATCATCGAAGTAAAGAAAAATTATATGGAGCAAGTTAGTCTTGGTTTTGATATTGAATGGAAACCCACATTCAGAAAAGGTTGGTTCAATAACTTGAATTTGCATTCGATATCAGTCGATTTTCTAGTTCAATTCAAGTTTGCTTCAACTGTTTAGTTTCGATTATGCTCCTAAATTTGCACTGCATTCCATTATAGGAAACCAATTTAGGCATGTGAAATTAAACACTTATGTGAACTATTATGGACATGTTTTTATGTGTATGCAACTTTGTCACTAGTGATTCTGAATCTCTTAACTTTGTTTAGGACTGGTCGTTTGAACTTATCGGTCTTTCAAGTGAACTTCTTTGAAGGTTTAGTTTCCTTCGAGAACTTGAAGGTCTCTAGTTAGTTCTTGTCAGGCATTCGTATGTGCATAGTCATTTGTTAAATCCTCTCCTTGTTTTCAGGTTATATCCTATAAATAGGTTCTTCTGTAGCATTGTGTCGATAAGTTTTTAATACCTTATAGTTAGAGGTATGTTAAAAAACAGTTTCTTGGTAATAACAAACTATAAGGAGAATGTATAGAGAAAGTATAAGTCGACGTAAACTCTACAATTTCTTGATAAACCTTGAATATTCGGGGAAAACAGGGAAGGTTGCGTAATGCGGATATGTGGCGATCCCTGGTCTATGTTATGTCATGCACATACATCATTCGGTAAAGTTCTGCAGTCACTTCTTGAGGATCCTACATCTGTGAAGGTGTAATAATTTGCATCAAGACCTTTTGCAAGGGAAGTATGATTCGTTGAAAAACTTGGGAAAACCTTAACTTGGATTGGAGAAGACCGACTGGAGAGGTTGAGGAAAGATGAAGATGAAGAGCTGGAGGCAATACGTGACGCTAATGCTAATAAACACCGAAAGATTTCAAGACGCCAAAGGAAGAAATTCCGAGCTTACTTAGTGTAAGTAAAACCTTTTGTGCGTACTGTGGTATGCAATGGGATTTTGGAATTCACTTACTAGAAATTATCAAGCTGTAATGCACCACCACCGTATATAACAGTTTAAGTAGAAATGCAGTCAGAGATTCAATTACTAGAATTAACTATTTCCATATTTATATCTACTAACATTTATGAAACTCGAGAGAAAAAATCAGTAAGGAACTACTTTTAAGTAGGATTTTAGATTAGTAGTTGTAGCATGTAAGTGATGTAACTCAAAATTTAAGAACTGATGAAGAAATTCATTACAAACAATTGGTAAGTCATTTTAAATTTTAATAACATAACTCATTTTATGATCAGAACTACTCTATTGTCCTAAAGTTTGAAGCATTTATAAACACAACCTACTCTTCCAATACTATAAAAGCACTTCATCATCTTCTTCTCGTCTGTGACAGAGAGAAGAAATCAGAAACACGAAAAGTTATGATCACACTTTGGTTTAGAAATGGAAGAATACTGAAGTGATACAATGACGAAATCAGATGGCGACCCCTCTCGGGGTTGTCTATGGCCTCAAGTTTTACTTGCAATGGGTGTATCCTTTATTTCTTATGCAGAATGTGTTTCTGCCGATCCATTCCTATACAGTTCACCACCACCACCATATATTTATAGTTCTCCACCTCCACGGCCATATGTGTACAAGTCACCACCCCCAACTTCACCTTACCCACCTCCTCCTCCAATATTACCACCAATACCATACGTGTATAAGTCACAGCCACCACCACCATATGTATACAAGTCACCACCACCACCACCTCCATATGTATACAAGTTGAATTCCTATCTGGCTTTGGTATAATGATGTTTACCCCGCTAAAGTTCGGCAACCAGGCTTAAGTTTCGTGTGGCAGTCGTAGAGTCATTATGATTTTTTGTTTTACCGGACAGCTATAGTGAGTCGAAAAGATACAAAAGCATTCTTTTTTTTAAGCGATAAAAATAGGGGTATTATAAAGAATAAAATCCTAAAAAAAGGAAAAAAGAAAAAAAGGGAGAAAGAAAAAAAGTACGAGAACAAAGGCTAAAAGGTGGAAACAAAGAATAAGAAAGCTAATTACAGTGACTCAAAATAAAATTCTATTTTCGGATACTCACACACAAATTCAGGTATCCCTCAATTTCCTTACCTTAAAATATTTTTTTTCCAACATCAATTCAAGACGGACTGTAGTTTTGAACCACGAGAAAACCGCCCAATCCCAGTAGATGGCTTCGCTGCTGAGGAAATCAGAGGCGGTTTTGGGACCTACTCACTATGAGAGAATGGTTTTCCCGTGATTTGAAACCACGGTTCAGTTAGAATTTTCGTTTTTTCATTTATCCATCAGATTATTTGAAGGAGTGTCAAAACATGATCATAGAAACAATTATGGTGGAACAAAAAATGTAATACCATCATGTAATGATTTCAGTGTACGAGTAGATGGTTACTTCGATTAATTTATCAAAAGAAAAATCAAGATTGTACATATAATTGACTGATTAATTTATCAAAAGAAAAATCAAGACTGTATATATAATTGATTGTTGGTTATTAGGTTTGAGATAACGAACTATCTAATTTGTCATTACCGAGAACGATTTTTTTTGTCGTATATCGTGTAGTTATTTTATTTATTAATCAATATTGTTGTGGTCGAAAAATTTATTTCTGAATTTTTGAATCACTGCATCTATAAAATTTAGAAGTTCCTTTCAACTCAGAATATAAATGCATTCTTTCAAGTGTCACTTTTTGATCTTTATGCGGAACTAGTTCTATTAAACCGTCAAAACATAATAAATAAAAATACACATATGTAATTGACGATTGGTTACTTGGTTTGAGATAATGAACTATTTAATTTGGCATTACCGAATAACGATTTATTTTATTTGGTCATACATCCTATAATTATTTTATATGTTAATCAATACTGTCGTGGTCGGAAAATTTATTTCTTAATTTTTGAATCGCCGCATGTATAAAATTTAGGAGTTCCTTTCAACGTGGAATATAAATGCATTCTTTTAACTGTCATTTTTTTGATTATTTTTTTTGCGTAACTAGTTCTATGACACCATTAAAACATAAATAAATAAATATACATATGTAATTGACAGTTGGTTACTTGGTCTGAGATAACGAACTATTTAATTTGTCGTTATTGAATAACGATTTTTTTGTTGTATATCGTATAATTATTTTATTTATTAGTCAATATTGTTGTGGTCATAAAATCTATTTTTTGAATTTTTGAATCGCCGCATCTATAAAATTTAGAAGTTCCTTTCAGCTTGGAATATATGCATTCTTTCAAATGTCACTTTGTTGATCTTTTTGTGCAACTAGTTCTATTAAACCATTAAAACATAAATAAGTAAATACGCATATGTAATTTACAGTTGGTTACTTGGTTTGAGATAACGGCCTATTTAATTTTTCGTTACTGAATAACGATTTTTTTGTCGTATATGGTATAATTATTTTTTTCCTGATAATCAATATTGTCGTGGTCGGAAAATCAATTCCTGAATTATTGAATCGCCACATAAAATGTAGAAGTTCCTTTGGATCGGAATGTAAAATGCATTCTTTCAATGTCACTTTTTGATCTTTTTGCGTAACTAGTTTTATCAAATTGTTAAAACATAAGATAAATACATAAATTATGGACGTAATCAAATTCCAGAGTTATGAGTAAAATGCTTTATTTTTTTAATTTTGGAAAAATAATTAATGCAGACAAAGTACTTTTCAAAATATAAATAAAATCCTTATACTACACAAATTATAGACGTAATAAAATTCCAGAGTTGCGAGTAAAATCATTTATTCTTTTAATTCTGGAAAAAAGTTAATGCAGACAAAATGCTTTTCAAAAAGTAAATAAAATCCCTTATATTACAAATATCAATAAGCTCTCAATCAACAATTTGCACTATAATTCTCTTTATCTCTTTAAGAGGTCAACTTTCATATTTCTATCATTTTCAATGAAAGTATTCAAGTCTTTTTAAACATATGTTAGTATAACAAAAGGAAATCATCAAAAAATATTTTGAATATTCTTTTTTCGTGCAACAAACAAACAATTTATGATTCAAGTGACTAAGTTATCATTATGACATATATGAAAGAAATAAACTGTTCTTTGACATAAATACTTGAACTTAGAAACAGTGGGAGTTTCTCTTGATATTATCAAAATAAAACAAAAGAATCTTTAGAAATTTTGTGCTTTTAAGTCTGTTACTAAGTTTGTTACTAACTTTACCCACGTGTAAGAGGAATTACTACATTAATTGAGTGCTTCATCGGTATATTCGCCTCAAGCAATGTTTATCCTTTCAACTCATATCGAGTTCTTCTTCACACTCATAATACCCTATTGTCTTTCATCCTCACCATAACTCACCTCTGCATGTAGAGTTCCGGCCCCGTATATTCCAACTTCAAATGCAAGGATTCAAAGATTTCTCCGTATCTAGAAAAACAATTCATTTGTTAACAAGTACTTTCAGATAATGTAATTCTTTTTTGTCTAAGTATTAATTAAAAATTTAATACCAAAATCTTTTTAATTTGAATATTTGTTTCTTGTTTAAGACAATAAATACATTTTTTCATGAAATGTCATGTGCATTAAGAGTTCAGTTTAGGCAAGTTGTCATCTATCACTACTACAAACACTTAAATGCATACCCGTTGGCACATTAAATTTACCTCTATCATCACCTTCTTTTTAAAACCCTAAACTCTTCTATATAATCTATTCTTTTTCCCCACCCATTCATCACTTAAACCAGATTATCATTATCTTCTTATTCTAGCGGTCATCCTATTCTTCTCTCTTCATTATTCATATCCTTCATTTCTTCCTCTTTTCATCTTAAACCTAATATCATCACCATCACCACCACCACCACCATCATATTTTTTCTTTATTTTTGTTCTTATAGATTTACTCTATCGTAGTTCATACATCATGGCTGGTAATTCTCCCAAAGCAACAGAAATAGAAGCACTTCGGGTTTTGCCCCTGAGTGTCTATTGTCCGATCCAAAAGGTTATATTTCGAGTTAATCAGAGCCAACAAGGGTATGATCAATTTTTTAAAGCGGTTGTAGATTGTCCTGGTAGTACTAGTAAACCATCAAAAAGGCAGCAAAAACCAAAGACAAAACCCGCCCAACTCCGGCGACAAATACCTCCTGATTTGAAGATCATACCGGGTCATTTTTATTCAAAACTTCACCTAGTACCATATAATTGGCATGTTGTAGGAGAAAGACGGGACAGTGACCCAAAGATAATCGACTGGGTAATAAGATCGTTTAACCTAGCATACCTTTTTTTTTCTGTGGTAAATCTAATATTTTTGTTTTTTTTTTCATTTTTTAAATGGGTTTTAATTCATATTATGCTTTGCAGAATATGTTGCTTCATCATATTTTTACTTAGTTTTGATGTGGTTTAGATTCTTTACAGATCCAAAATGTATTCAAAATAAAGTGTAACATTTCACCTGCTTCCAACATATGGTAACAACTTTTGATTGTGGATACATATATAAATAAGGATCCAAGTAATCTAAGTTTCTTGATGTATATGTATAAACTAATATTTGATATTAAGCCCATCTACTACTGTTCACTTTATTTTTATATATATAGCATGGATTAAGAAAAATATATGTTCACCTTTAGCCTTGGTCACTTACATGTGATTTGAATTTCTCTCGTACAAACAACAGTTTGATAGTTGCGTATTTTCTATCAGAAATTAACAACTTATTTTTACGTAACCATCGATCGAGATCATGCACATAGTAGGATCATTAGAATAAATGACATGAATAATTTTCTATATAAAGTACCATTTATACCAAATCGTAATTAACATTTACGTGATGAATTTGTTTGTATTGTTCCGCCTAGTATTCATGTATGATAATAGCACGTTTGATGCGTTCTCTGTTTATGTCTGAATAACGGAGATGATTGGATTGTTACTTGTAAAGACAACTTTCTCTAATAATGTGTGATATATTTTGTGATCTTTCTTTTCCAAACATATTGTTTACTACTTGCATAATTCATTTTCTTATAACCATTACAGAAATTTCATGAACCACCGGGCTCGGATGGAATTCGTAAAACACCCCTTAGGTCCGTCAAGCAGGTCCTAGCATACATAGAGGAAAAGCGAAAAGTTGCCGAGAAGGGAGAAAAGCAAGAAAATATCAGTGTTCTGAAGAAGAGAAAGCTAAATGAAGTATCCGGTAGTGAGAGTTCCCATTCTGAGAAGGGATAAGAGCAGGAAACTACTCTTAAACAAACTTACTAAATTGCTTCATGGACCATTAGGGTAGAGAAGGACTAGCAACAAGAAGAGTAGTCAACGAAAGCTACCAACTGCATTTAAGCTTTCTATATAAGAGCACCGGAAGATGATCAATTATGTAATTTTTATTTCTTTTGGGCGACTCAGTGGCCCGTGTAATTAAGCACATTTTTTGTGTATTTTTTTTCCCTTATCAATGAAATTTTGTTTGAGAAAGAAGAAACTACCTTGTCCGGTTATATATATATATATATGGTGGTTCATGATCATATGATGTACGGAAAAAATTAATAGAAAAGGCATCACTGCTTCCACCACCACCACCAGTCAAGTCTCCACTTGCACCGTAATATGTTTACTCGACTCCACCACTACCATACATCTACTCGTCACCGCCACCACATGTCAAGTCTCCGCCATCACCATATGTTTACGCGTCACCACCACAACCATTTGTCTACTCGTCACCACCACCAGTTGTCTACTCATCTCCACCACCACCAGTCAAGTCTACCGCACCTCCTTATTACTACACTTTATCACCACTACCAGTTAAATCACTTCCACCACCATATAACTACGCATCTCCCCTGCCACCAGCAATTTACCAAAATCCACCGCACCATCCACTTATCATTAAAGCAGTCGGGAAAGTTTATAGTTACAAACGCTATGACTGGAACAACACAAAGAAATTCCATGCCAAGAAACATCTCAAAGGTAATCATAGCATTTAATCTAAGTTTTAGATAATAATATCAAATTCATCAAGCATCGTTAAGGCTTACACTATGGAACTTCCACTAATTTTATCCAAAATAACAGTCTTCTGGAATACATATTCCCTAATTATTCTCTTACACCCCCCAGGTGAGTAGTTTTATTGATGTGGCGCACATCTTAAACGTTATGACAATTTGGAGCTAGTTTTTTACTTTTGAATACTATTAATACATGATTTTGGTGTGCGGAGAACTCTTTGATTAGTTCGATCCAAATGTTTGAGTTTGAATAGTTTTTTTTTTTTTCCCGGCTATATATACCCATACTAATTCACTAAAGGAACATGCATTTTGAATACGGAGGTTAAATTAGGGAACGATGAATTTTCGGCTTTCGTAATGGAATGGGTACGTAGAAGAATTTAGCTAGTACACTAAAAAACTTAATTTAATACTGGTAATGCGATATTAAATAGGGAAAGGACATAAGTGAATATTATATTTCATGAAACATATATCACGATCTTAACATGTTCTCGATCTGTATTGGAATCATCAAACTCTAAAAGCTGAGCTAGATTAATCAACAAAACAACATCGGCTAACTTCACAACTTGTGTGGAAATATGTAACAATTTAACAACAATTACATCATCTGATTCCACTTCCTCGATCCCCCTCCATCCAATGCAGCAGCTGGCATTTCTTCAAGCTCACTTAGTGAAGCGTTACTAGCTCGCGAGTTAGATTTTCATGTAAGTAGGTTGATAAATAATTTGGATAACTCTGATATACTTATTTTGGAAACGGCTTAAGTTTCTTGTGCCAGTCCTAGAGTCGTTATGACACCAAATATGGAGTCACTACACCAAAACAGCTGATTTGGAAAGGATATAAATGTTGCAATGAATTTAACCAACGCCTATATCCGTTGGGAATATGGCGTAGCAAATTTGTGTGCAACGCCAAAATACGTTGCACAAAATAATTTGTGCAACGTATATAAACGTTGGTCAAATGGTTTAGCAACGTTTTATTTTGCAATTTGAGCAACGGATACCTTAATTTGTGCAACAGTTACCTTAATTTAGGCAACGTATTACACTAATTTGCGCAACATTTATATACGTTGCAATATTATTTACAGGTGAAAAAAAAAAGATTCTGACGATAATTCCAACATATTTCTGCACCTGAATATATATTCTGCACCTTCATATACCATTGTACATCAACCAACCCATAATGCGAGATGTTATCTGCTCATGTTCTGACCCAATTTGCCTTCAAGAGTTAATATCAATTACAATGTTAAGTACACCCGAAATTGCAAACGGAGATGATGAAGAACAAGTTACATATCAAGAAACAATCGACACTTGATTAGAAAATATAGACGCAAAAGCTATATCAATCAGCCTATATCAATTTGAATTCGGACTAAAATCAGTTCTGGATATGCACGAAATCTTTTATCAATGAAACTGATTTGATTTTTGAGATGTTAGATGCAAAACATATGAACCTGGTCCAAATCAAGCAACAACAAACAAAGAAATAGATTGCTGGATTTTCTTGTCATCTACTAGATTCGAATATCCACATGACAACACGATTGGTCACATCCTTTGCTTGCAAAAACTCTTTCAAACTGGGGTTTTAGAGCTGCTCACCTTACGAGCAGGATAAGAACTCCAAACCTATGGTACTTCCAAAATCATCCATAGCACCGATCATGTAATGGGTTTCTTTGACCTGTAGCTCCTATAGCTATAAGGATCCGAGTTAAACTAAATAGAACTGCTTCCTCATAACATTTACATGTATAGCTCCAGTTATCTTGCCAGCAATAAGGACATCCACCAGAAGGATTTCATTAGTTACATAAATTAGACACCACAGTCTACATCATTATTACCCTCAATTTTTTAAAATGAGAAGAGAGTACATGTGAACTGTATTCTTTGCATGCAAATAATCAAGCCCTGAAAGAATTTGTTGGGTATAGCTACGTATTGCTAGTTCACCAAACTGCCCATAGTCTTGAAGGAGCTTATAGATGGAGCCACCAGATACATATTCCAAATAGATAAAAAGCCTATCATCTACCTGTTCCAGAAAAACATATCAGACCATCAGCTGACAAAAAAAAAAGGGGGCAAAATCTTCAAGGCATCAGGTGCCATTTAATTTCCTCAAAATGGAAGAAATGTCACAAGTCATAACACAAAGTAAGTATGAAATCATCTCTTATTTGAGTTTGAATAGTTATAAGAAAGCATGTTTATGGGAGGATATAATCAACGTGATATTGCAATTCATGAAGAGTTAATGTCACGATAGTAAGCAAATATTCATCAGATGGCAATCACAAGAAGTCTAGAAGTATGATATTTTTGAAACCATCAGCCGAATACTTACCGTCTCAGTCCCATAGTACTGTACTATATTTGGATGCCGCAACCGACTCAGCAGGATAATTTCCTAAAATGACATCCAAAATTTACATATCAATGCAGAGGAAGAATATAATGAGTTGCAGAGAACACAAAGAAGACAACCAGGCTCCTACAATCTGTTGGAAGTCTTACTTGCCCCAGCTGCTTCGCACTTTCTCTTGACTTCGCATCATCAGCAAAAAGTGTAACCTCCTTCATTGAACACATTTTCGCCACTTTCTCTGTAATAGAAACAATATAAAATAAGAGGGGAGTTTCCATAAGTTCCAACAACAATACGTGATCACTTGAGGCTGACTATTTAAAAAGAGAAAAAAATTACAAATTGCTTGCACAGGGAACCCTATACATTGACAGAGAATAACAATATAACACATGGGGCAGGCTAAAATGATGCATGTTAATATAAATTTCTGTACTAGACTAGCTTGCAAGGCTAAATTCAGGCATAATCACACCGAAATATCATACTAATAACAACAGAACATTGTAATAAGAAAATTAAGGGAAAACTAACATAACATGTCCAAATCTGCCTCTGCCTAGTAGCTTTCCCTTCTTTCAGCGCGATCCAGGGATTACCCGAGTCTCTCCCCTTCCAGGACTTTGCGGAACTGAAGAAGATCCCACGGATGAGCTTGATGGAGAGAAAGGAGATGAAGTAGGAGGAAGTTGTAGAAGGTGACTTTGTTGCTTCCCATCATCGGGCCAGTTTGTTGTTTCATTTATAGCTGTTCCACAAGCCCGTGGATGAAGAGGGGTAACAGCACCGCTATGGATCCGGGAGCTAGGTCCTGGACTTGTCATTCTAGGGCTAGGTTTCGGGGAACACTCGGGGATACCCCTGCTCTGCTGCCAAAACAACGACGAAGGATTTGACATAGAACTATCCGGAGCACTAGCAAAAGCACAAAAACAGAAGGATTGCATTAGTTACCAGTTGTCTTGCCAGCAATAAGCACATCAACCATATTGAACTGACTACTGAGAACATGAAACCAAGCATGGAGAGTTAAAATAGGAAGAATAGAGAACTAAAGTGTATGGACATGGTGAATAATGTACCTGCCGATAACCTTTCTTAGTCACAGGAACGTAGGTGTGAGTGCCTTTGTAATGGTAAGGATTAACAGGGATATAAAACCCCAACTTAGACCATACCAAACCTAATACTACAACAAGGAAAACAAAAAATCATATTAACTAATCAGTGATGGTTAAACTTGAGAAATCTTCAAAAACAAACACGATATAAAGAAATTATCATGAATTAGAAGACTTTGAATGAGTCAAAAACAGAAGAATATGTATGAATGAACACTAAATTCACTGAAAGTGTGGGAATAACAGACTTACTCATCTACAAAGCATGTAGAATAGTTAGTCCTGAGGCAGGGTTTAGCAAGCCTAAACTTCTATTGAGCATAGATCAGCTCATCAAACACAGTCAATTGATAATATCAGCTTCAAGTTTTTGATAAAGGACAAACGATCCTGCAAAAGAGGAAAAAAGAGTGGTTTTAGAGTGAACCATGGTACAGGATACCATAGTGATAATGGTAGTGGTTCTGGCTATGTTGCTGGACTTGAACATGTTGGTCGTTGCAGGGGTGGTGGTGGTATAAACTCTTTTATTGTGTTTTTACTCTTACACAGGACAATGATTTGAAAAATCAGCTACACAGAATCAATGTATAAACTTACCCAGACAAGTTATAGTTTGATTTATACTTACTCCTTCAACTCAACCTACAATTCCCTGGAACTGCAAAAACATGGTTATCTTTTTCCACACACAAACCTTTCACCAGTTGAAGTAATCACCTCAAGGTTATCATCAGCAACACCATAAACATCTCGATCTCCTGATTAAGAAACAAAGAAAAAATTAGGAAAAATAATTACAAATCTAGGGCATTAAAGGAAAATTATAAGAAAAAAAACTAATATGACAAGGGTAACAGATCTATGACTCTAACATTCATACAAAACCGGATCCATTAGTTCATCTCTAGAGAAAGAAACTTGGTTTGATTCAAGCACACCTTACAGAATCATTCAACTTCACAAAATAATAATTTCTAGGGTTTGAGTTATTGATTGGGTTTAGATTTCTGGACTAGTTTTGATTTATGAGATTGGATTGGGAGATATGGGTTTTGATTTATGATAATTTGGGGTTTGATTCGGAGATTTCTGCTAGGGTCCGAAGAGAAGAAAAAATGGCGGAGGAGTACTCGAGGAGAACTTACCTGATAAAGAAGAGTATTTTTGAAAAATAAGAAAAACGAAAATAAAAGGGAGATGATGTAAATAAGATAGAAAATTTATCCCTTAAACTAGTTAAACAAAGTCAAGCGCGTCCTGCTATTCTTTTTTTCTCTTCTCTTTTCCTATTAATTAATATTTAGTGCAACATATTTCCTGGTGCGCAACGGATATAGATGTTGCTCGGGGTGCAACGTCTGTATCCGTTGCACATCCCCAAAAATGAAGTGTTGCTAAAACCAGGATTTGGTGTAGTGAGTTGCCATCCGAATTTGATTTTTTGTTTTACCGACCGGTTGTCAGCCGACACAAATATAAATTACACTTTCTTACTACTCAAAATATATAATGAAGCAAGGGCAAGAAAGGATCGTTCCCACAGAGAGGTCTAGGTTGTCAAATTGTTTCGGTTCCCTATAAATAACACCGGTAGTTTTCTGATTTTTATATAATAAACTAAATAAAAGCAAATAAAGAAAAGTAAACAAATCGAATCAAGGATAAGAAAGTATTGGTCATGGATTTCGTCTTCAATCACAAACATGTTTTCAACACAATAACTAGAATTGATATTTTAATCTCAACTTTTATCAAAGGCCCTAGAATACCTTGATCGCAAGAATATCCCGCTAATCTCCTCTTGTCATCAACAAACACATTAAAAGATGCGAATATGAATTCTATCTAAAGGAACAACCTAACGTGTAAAAGCACTAATCAAGTTTAATTCCCTAGATGCATTAAGTTCTATGAAATCAGGCCAATCAAAGCAATCGAACGTGTAAAAGCACTAATCCGATTTAACAAAGGTTATGGTTCACATATGATCATAAGAATATATCACTACAAACTACAATCATATTTATGCTACTTGCAATCCGGAATTATCAATTTTGCGTATAATAACCCTAATCTAGCAATAAAGATGAAAGCAAACTCAATCGATTCGCGACTCGACTAACAAGCATTCAAATCATGTAACAATATTAATTGTGAATCATAAACGATAATATGAGAGAAAACTAATTTATTGCACAAAAACTCATGCTTGGAAATCCAACTAATCCATAACCAAAAGAAAACTCTAGCTCATATTCATGGAGTTCATAACAAGAAGAAAGAGAAAAGACTTCATGGTTCCAAACCCTAGAAAACAAAGTAGAGGCAAAAAGATAGAAAAAGATAAAAGATATTAGATTATCCCCCAAAAGTTCTGTGTATTTTTCTCCCCCCAGAGTTATCTCCCTGCTCGGCTACTTCACATCTCTTTATATAGGCTTCACCAACCCAACATGTGCGACAATTCCTTATTTGATAAGGAAGTAAGGTCGGCTGACAGAGTTTTGAATAGGTAAAAAAAGCCACCCCATTCTTCCTTTCCTTATCGGTGTAGAAAACATCGACTAGCACTGCCAAACACCCCTTGTACACATCCACCTGACCCACAACTAGCCGGCAGCAAACCGTGGTTACGTGGTTCAGAAAATATGGCATACTAACAACCTTTCCAGCCATGAAAAACTCGAGTCCGTCCATCTCTGTAAACAACATCATCTCTTGCCTTGAAAACCATTCAGCGTCATCACTTAGCTGCAACCAAACTCCAACTATCCATCAATCATGGCTTAACAGCAATTGCGTCAATCCCATCGTCTCTGTCCTCCCTTCCATTCCCGCCTGCTCGCGTTCTTCTCATTAACAGCAAAGCCCGAGCATCAACATCTCTCCTCGATCTCAGTCATCACTGGCAGCAGCAAAAACCCTTCATCGTCACTTGGTAAGCTTGGGAAATGGTCTGTTTTTGCCTACAAATTAAACCGCAAGTGCACGGTGTCTACTATGCAGAACTGGGCAAATACGGGTCGAACCACAGAGACTTGTGGTGTTGTATGTTGATCAAAGGCTTTGCTTCGATTTCTAGAAGTGACGAAATATTTGTGTGTGTCGATACGGACCGAGTTGGTTGTATTGTGACAATGAACTAAGTTGTAAAAGCGAATTGTAAAAGGTTCTTTGAGAATACTAGGAGATTGAATCAACCCTCTAGTTCTAAGCTAAGGCAAGGCGGTTTCTTATTGTGTCTTGAACCCTCCTTGAAGGCCTCGGGTGGATTTGCGGTTAGCTAATTCACTAATTCTCCCCTAGTATAGGATGTCTTTCTACGATACAACCTATCACGAGATTATTTGATGCATTAACTAATTATTGATCCTAATCATAGTTTAAGCACATCAAGAACAATATGAACACTGCATATATTAGCATAAGAAATAGGGGTTTCATCAACACCGTAGCAATTAAATTAGAACATGACTAAAACACAAATTAAACTCCTATTGGTGCCCCCTGGCTAGCCCAGGCATAAGTTCAAACATACACAGTTTACCTATTTATACATGCAAAGAGAAAACAAAACCCTAATTTTCTCAAAAACAAAAATTAAATGCAAACCCATTCGCCCATACCCTCTCGAATCATACTCTCATCTGTCAATTCGTCTCGAGCTCCATGCGTCGAATGTTGAGTGAAATCCCTAGCTCTAGTTATCTCTAAATTAGCTTCTAGGGTTATGGGAGAAGCTAAGAGAGAGGTAACTAGACCTAGAGAGGAGGTGAAGGTGGCTGCGGGCGCGTTTGGTGAGGTTGTTGTCGGTGGAAGAAGATGGTGGCGGAGGTGGCTCGCAACCGGGGTTTGGTCGGGGAAGAAAAGAGGTGAGGGTGGTGTCGGTTTTGTCGGGTGAAGGAGAAGAGAAATGAAATTAGGTTTTGGTGATGGGAGATTATAGGGGGCTGTGGTGTTGAGCGGGAGCATCGGGGTTTGATGTGAAGGTTGGAGCGAGCGTTGGATGCGGATGGAGCAAATCTAACGACTCGGGATATAGGTGGTTTTGGATCGGGTCTTGAATAGCTCAAGCCCATGTCTTGTAGATGGGTTGCTCCTTGTTGGGTTGCAACCGTGCGCGCGGCTTTGGCTTTCTGCTCCATAGACGCTTGTCTCCAAATTTTGTTCTTTGGCTCCTCAATTTCTCCGAGCTTTATTTTCTACCTAAAAACACAAAATTAATTAATACAAATATTTATTCTTGAAAATAAAGAAAATACGAGAATGGGATAATATCGATTTACGAGCACAAAAGATGAGTTAAATGCCAATAAATAGATGTAGAATTATGCAATATTTGACACTCATCAAATACCCCCAAACCTGAATTTTACTTGTCCTCAAGTGAAAAAGAAATTAGAAATCCTAACTATTCCCGTCGCAGTCTCTCGAATGCATTTAGCGTATGCACTAAGCCTTTAAACCGCTAGGTGTCCCTAGTGGACGAGTTGTAGTCTCGTGAGGGTTTGAGAGGTGTACCCACAAAACCTTCTCCAACTTCAGAGTGTAAAAGAGTCTCAAGTATCCTAGGAGCTATGAGGACATAGAGTTTCTGCATGCTAGTAACATGAAGTTAGAACTACCAAAGAACGCATTCTCATCCTTAAGTCTTTGAGTGAGAAGTAACCATACCATATGAAAGAATCGGGTTCGATTGTGATCATAAGCCTCGACTTCGCCTCACTAATAGGGTTTTATGATAATTGCACTCAAAAAGATCGCTTTTTTAGTCTCTCATGTGTGCGGGCGGGGAATAAAGAGAGAAATCCCCGCACACGTTGTAGGTGAGAAGGATAACCTTCGAAATAATTTCGGAGACTCACGGAAGTGTGGACAAAAAGAATCTTTTTCGATGATCTCTAAGAAAGGAAATCAACCATTAGTAAGGATGGGAGTACTCACTTACCTTCTCACCCGATCGGCAATTAATATCACTCTCTCTCAGCATTCAT
This sequence comes from Papaver armeniacum, assembly GCA_023531295.1. NCBI lineage: Eukaryota > Viridiplantae > Streptophyta > Magnoliopsida > Ranunculales > Papaveraceae > Papaver > Papaver armeniacum. The sequence continues at coordinate 20,608 of JAJJWW010016304.1, forward strand.
AGAAACGTCTTCAATCTTCGGTCTTCGGTCTTCGGATGTTGATGACGAACTTCTGAACTTCACAAAAACTTGACAAACATTTATTTTATTTTATTATTTTTTTTTTTTTTTTTTTTATTTAGAATCGATCAAATTACAAACTTTTGGTTGGCAACCTAGCGACAAGCTGAGCACCAACACCTTTTTGAATAGCAATACCTAACCTATGAAAAATAAACCTACCAGAACCACTACTAGCGTCCTTGCTAACTAAACAATTCTTCAGACGCTTAAAAAAACATAAAGTATCATCCCCAAGTTCTCCTAAAGTAGAGAAAGCTAGAACACCCAAACCATAACCATGTGATACACACTTGTCCAAGTATTTAGTGCGTTTACGCGAAACAAAGACTAGAAATAGCTTTGCCCGGAACGAAAGAACGAGTGCCTTCACCGTGAAGGAGAGACCCCGTAACATCCATACAAACATCATGGCCGTTTTCCAAGTTAGGAACAAAGATATCAAGAGCCGCAAATCTTTGCCATCATCCATTTAAATCAAGGAAACTTCCTTACGCGCAGTACATTTGCCTTATAACAAATGTCAGCGATTACATCACGAACAAAGTCATGCCGATACTTGGGTCCAATATCCTTAGCACAATGAAGCGCATGATCACCAAAAATATCCATAGGACTATTGCAACTTGAGCACAAACCATTCTCAACAAACAATGGGATACCCAAAATGGTAGCAAAAAATGTGACTCCGAACCGTCAGGGCCGAGACATTGATTAAGCCCCACTAATAGGTACTGACTAACAAATAATCTTGTGCATGCTTAATTTCATTACACATCGCCTGAGAATGGAATCTCTTGAACATAGAAAATTGGTCGGGATTTTCTTCTTAATAGCATCAAAATAGATAAGCGCTGGGGAATGCATGGATGGGGGGGCGGTATCATCGACACAATAAGAAGAAGGTAATCCACATACCGAATGAAGTTCAAGAGCCAAGCGATAAGCGAGAACCTTTGTTTGTTGAGAATAAGTTACCAAGGATCACCTTTGCACTTTGAAGCCGTCGACTCGAGAAGCAAGATAAGGAGGTGCGGGTAATCTGCCATGGTATAAATCCCCAAGCCACCATCCTTGATAGGTAAGGTAGCTAATCTCTGCTGTAAAGGACCAAAACCCGAGCTATCACCAGTGATAAGGAGTCTCAAGTACTTGAGCAAATGATCATCAAAAAGCTCAGTGGCTTGTTGAAGGGCAGCCGGATTGGTAGTTCGCAACGCAAAATATAATCTAGAAACACCTGTGCAATTGCGAAGTAAAAGCATCTCGCTTTGAGGATCATTGAGTTTTTGGATTGAAGACATAAGTTGAACAGTCTTGTTCACTCTGTTCAACATCACGTCACTAATGAAGTTCGAATCTAAACTCACAGGACCACCCAAGAGTTTAACACCATTAGACGGTCTACCAATATCATGAGGGAAAACACCATCAACAATACTTCTAGGATCAACAGAGGGCCAAAACACTTCTGTTTTCTTTATATTGAGGTGTAGACCCCTACTCGGTCCTTCAGTTGCTATAATGCGCAAGGCCTTGGACACCTCAAGAGTATCACCAATGATTGTACCATCATCAAGGTACCAGGCGTGCAAATCGAGTTTGCACCTGGAAGCAATAGTCTTCACTAGAGGGTGAAGAGTCAAAGCAAATAACAAGGGACCGAGAGGTCACCCTGCCCGGACTCCGAGAGCGTAAGACAAGATATATCGGTCGTAGTAGAGCTTAGCAGGTGCTAAATAACAAAATTCAACCCAACGAGAAATACGGACAATGAAGGCGAACCTCTTTGATTAGGCGAGATCCGCTAACCATGTTGAACGCATTAGAGAAGTCAATGAAAAGCATTGACATCATGTCCGAGTGACCTTTCGACTCAAGTAGGCCATTTACACATGATAAAATACTCTCACCCCAGGAAGGTACACCAACACCAAATTGGTAATCACCTAAGTATGAAGTCATATCCTTTCCGGGAGAAAGCGACCACTTTGGAAACCAATCTACGCCAAACCGTGCCAACCGTTGCAATGGGCCTAATGCCGCCCCGGGCTTGAGCAAAGGTGTTAGGGCGCACTAGCTATGAATTCTCCCAATTCCACGGGGCATTTACCCGCCAACCAAATATTGACAACCCCCCGTGATCGAAGCAAGCAAGTCATCCCCACGACCCGCCGCTGTCCCACTCATCGCATCGACTAAATGTTGCGCCCGCAGACCATCTCGACCGCAAGATGTACCTTTGGGGAAGCTCTTAATAGCACCCAAAACAGCCCGGCAATCCACCACAACAGGATCAAACACAAAATCATCACAAGGAATAGTAGGAGGAGGCGCAGTTGGGTGTTTATCTTGCAATTCCGTATAAGTTTGGTCATTGCATGGTGCAATTCCATTAGAGGAAAGCACACGAATAGCGAAATAAATGTCCTGACTTATTTTCTTACGACAAGTCATCCAAATTTGCTGCTACCGCTTCTTCTCATGCTTTGGCTTTGATGATGTACGCATTTTTGGAAGTTGGAGCAGCTTGTTAATCAGAATGGAACAACCATTGGCGTCTTTCCAAACCGATAAAGAGTTATTGATGGAAGCAACTTGAAGGCGTTTCCGATTGCCAGATTTAGCCTCATTCGAATTCCTAGGTCTGTAAAGAGCTAAAGTACAGATTGGGAAAAGAATCAGTTGCAGCCAAGCACTCAGGTTGGAAGGGTTGGAAATCACCTTGTCGAGGCAAAATTTCAGCGACCTTGAGAAGGCTAACCGGCATTGATGGGGAATGCTTGTCTTTGTGGTGATTTGCCTACGAAATGCAGATTTAATATGTCTGTAGAAAGCCCAAAGTTCTCTGCACCATTATCACAAAGAAACTGTCGCAGGGACATCACAAACATCATCAACTACGGCACCCAAACAATCCGCACCTACCTCAACAGGCTTATCAACACCATGGATGAAAAATTCTGCAGCTGCGCGCCGTTGAGTGGTCCGGAAGAACAACGTCCCCATGGATCACTCCCTCTCGACCCTTGCATGGTATTTTCCAGGCGTGTAGATGTAAGCATCTGAAACACAACCACATGCGAAGGCGCCCAAGAACCCGCTCCCAGGCAAGGTATATCTGCAGATTCTTGGCAACTAGACACAGAACCCGCCCAAGAACCCACATGCGAAGGCGCCCAAGAACCCGCCTCTGAAATGCAGCGTTTTATTTTATTTATTTTTTTTTAATAAGAACTTGGTGGTAACTAGACACAGAAAATAAACTACATTTTTTTTTTGATAATTACATGAAATGAAAATAACAATAAGACTCAATTTTTCACAAACTTCATTAATTCTCATCTTCTTTTCTTTTCTTTGTTGCACGTAAACCTTGGACTATATCAACTTTTCTTCTAATATTCTGATGTTGCTCCGCTTCTTGACGACGATGTGTTTCTATGAATCTGTTGTTGTTGTTGAGTGGGAGAGAGTGATGCTAATCGCAAATCGGTATTTAGAAGGAGTTTTCATCTTCAAACGTCACCCTCATGATTGACAAAAATAGCACTCAAGAGATCAAAAATAGTCTTTGAAAGTGGTGCGAAGTTGGGTAGCTCACCATTCCTACCCGAATTGACGTACGGTGACACACACTCTAAATGACTTTTCTAGAAAGTTGCAAAAATTGAAGGTTGGTGCCTCACTTGATGTAAAATGGGTAGTCTCCACTATGGGTGATCACAATTCTACTAGAATATCTAAACAAGACCTAATTTGCCCTCCGGTATGGTTAAATCCAACTTTAACGCTCTAATCAACTAAGAAACCCGATTGTGTTCTCCAGACTTCCAAGTTCTCATTATTTCGGTCCGACTCTCTATGTAAACATAGCTAGAAGCATGCTAGTGACTCTAAAATCTCTAAAAGTTGGAGGTTTTTATGCAAGTATTTACAAAGAGTTTTTTTTTTTTTTTTAAAGACTAAAAACTCTATATGCAAATGCACCCCCAAACCTAAATCAAACATTGTCCTCTGTAGGACCATAATATCGCAACATACAAGGCTCGCGGGATTAATGAACGACGGCGTCGCGAGGGAGTCGCAGGGAGCTAAAATAAACAACGCAATGAATAACGACAGGCAAAACATAAAGAAGACGTGAGACCTGGCGAGGGTTAAGAAGTGTCGCGAGAATGAATGTTTGTGCATCTGCGACACTTCGCGAGACATTCCCGAAAATAAAGGAGAACTTAGCTGTCATCCACTATGTATTACCCTATATAAAGGGCTAAATGAGTCTGTAAGAGGTGGGGGGAATCTTTTATGAATTGTTAGGCAAGTCATTAGGAGAGAGAAAGTTTAAGAGTGTTTTAACTTCTAAGTGTAATTCTATTTTCCTGTGTAAACACTTGATGAATTCAATCAATAAATGTTCTTGATCTTACATCTTCCAATGGATTAATTAAGCAAAATCGAGTAAGGGGTGTAGTGTGGGAAATCCTGCTACTACATATGCGCTAGAAACAGGGACCTAATCTTGTTGGTTCAAGAATTTTAGAAAAATAAGCTACTGTGGGTGAAGGACTCCATTGGATCTGTAGATTTCGAGATCAAATGAAGAATATTATCAAGAGATTAGGATATTACATCTTTAAGATACGAACAACTGATGTGAGAAATAAATTAAGAGGCAGCAAGTTTTCAATCAAAGATTAATTCCCACCGATCTCTAATGAGTGCTGCTGGTGATGAGACGAAGAATATAAAGTCATCGAGCAAGCAAATAAGAAAGGCATGACGGTAATATTACTTCGTCACCATTCAGCCTCAGGAGATCAGTTAGGACAATCAGCGAAGAGAAGATAGTTCAAAGTGAATCAACAACTAATTACGATGTAAATTCATTGAACCATGGAGAAATCAACATTACAGTTAGAACGGGAAGAGCAGCAAGAGAAGGAAAGACGCGATGGTTTTATTTACTTCGCCGACAAAAGACCAGTTCGCATCCTGCAACCCACTCGAGGCAATCAAATCAGTTATCGGTTCGCAAAAATCGGTACATGTGAAGTTGAACCAACATGTGATAGAGAAAAAGTATGGAGGCAAATTGGAATCAAATAGGAACCATCGTTGAAAAAACGAATTTTTTCGGGAGATTTGTTTCATCACGAACAAGACTGCAGTAAATTACCAGAGAAGTTTATGACGAAATATAAGATACCAGCGAGATTTATTTAGTCACCAATTTATGTGAAAGAAGAACACGCAGTAGCAACAGCTGCTTAGGAGATCGATCTCATGCTAAGATAAACCTTTGTCTCGTCAAAAGCCTATGCGAAGAGAGACTTTGAGAAAGTTGGGTGAAGAGATACTTCGTGGAAAAAGAAAACCATCAGTAGAGAAAATAAGAAGGAAGGAGGAAGACAATAATAATACCAGGGGCAATTGTGAAAGAACAACCCAGTTCGCAATAATTCAGTTCTGAGACAACACATAAAAATTGCAAAGGAATTCTTTTCTCATCAATAGCATTGCCAACAGCGAAGAAATATAAGCATAACTTTGACAAATCAATCAGTTCGGCGAAGAGACAAATCCATTCTTTCGTGAATATTCCTCATCAGCAAACAATGAGAATCTTAAGCAGCATAAGCTCGCAACAACTCACTTCATCAGCAATACTAGGAAAAGAAACTGAAAACTGAAAACGCGGAGAAGAAAAAGAAGGCAAAGGAAACAACTCAGGTGAAGAAAAATTCATTGCTCGCCAACAACATCAGCTTAGGCGAAGAAAACTCAGTGGAAAAGAGGAATGAAGACTAATGATTTATTTGGCTTATACTTCTGCCAAATAATTCCACAGACTCACAACATTCGCAGTGCCAGAGAATATTCATCACGATCACGGTCGACAGAGGATTTTAGCTTAATTTATGGAATACCGTTGAAAGATCCTTACCGTATAAGCCATCAGGAGGAACACATGCAATCACCAAAGCAAGCAAGAGCATTGTAGGGGTTCGACAAAGCATTACTGGAGAAAAGATGAGAATGCATGCTATTGTTGAGAACTGACATATACAAGATGAAATCACTCAAAGGCGAACGTTTTCAACATATCGAAAGGAACAAAAACAAATGAAGATAGACGATGGAGGCGAGGAGATGCAGCTACTATCAGCCAACGGTGTGAAGAGAAACTCAACTATTAAAGAGTAGCAAGTTAGATAATCGCGTAGAGCGAAACTATAGACAAGCCAACGACTTACATGCGAGATACATTCTCGGAGAAGACAAGCTACCAATAAGTAAGGAAATGGATGCGTAAAGCTCCAACAAAAAACGACAACAAAAAGTCGCAAAGAATGAAAGCAAGAGAGCTCAGGCGAAAGAAAGACTTGCTCCATGCGAAGAAACAAAAGGGTCATCAGCAAAGTACATATTTCATTCGAACGACCAGTTCAAGAGCCAAGAACATCATAATCAAAAGGGAGTGTTTTTATCCTTTCATCTTCGGTTTTGAAATTGATACATTGATTTGTTTAAACTAAAACTGTAATATTATCTAAACTAAACTGTTGGTAATGATCATTAATATTCAGCAAAGCATTATCGGTGATGAAGAGGATACACACCGGTCATCGAGTTAGTCAACACACACAAAAAGATTTGAATGATGAAGCAAGGTGATCTTTGAAGCAACATAAAATCGGCCACGAAAGAAGCGAGAGATGAAGAAGGAGTAGCGAGAATGAAAACCACCCAGGATTTCCATTAACAATCTAGCCGCATAAGCGAAGAACAAGAGAGAAGAAATAAGAATTAACTCAAGCAAATCAATATAACACACAAAGTGAATCACCTAAGGCCAATAAACTATCTCGTAAAGAAGGAATAAATCAAGGAAGGAGTTAGCCATTCCAGTAACATCGACAAAGTCAGGATAACTTGTGAAAAGATTAATGTCTCAGCCTAGGCAGAAGAACATCAACGAACTTCGCAAGACAAACAAAAGTCAAAGAAACATTAGCAAAGAAAAAAGATACAAGAGAGACGACTACTTCGTCATTAAACTCGAGAATCAACTTTTTGACCGGCCCGAGGATCTCGCAGAGTGAAAAAAAAAAAAAAAAAAAAAAAAAAAAGGTAAAGTATACTTACAGGCGAAGACAAACTGTTGGAGGTGGAGATGTAATAAGCAAATATAAAAGAATAAATGGTGCGAAGTTTACCGCAACAACAGAAACACAAGTCAGCACAGATGGTTCAGGGGGTGGAAAATGCGCTTGAAAATGCAAGATCGAATCCTACCAAGCTTAGTTTTTCGCAAAATTTCGAAATCCTAGAGGCGAAGATATGAAGTAAATTCACAGCACCATGTATTTCTTTCGAACACGTCTTTGGTTTGTTCGCACAAAAGAGAGTTGCTGATTATTTCGCAGAGATATTTCGCAAGAGAGGGTTAGAACGGTTGGTATGACGCAACATTATACAAGAGGCAGATCAGGAGTTAATTTCACAAAACTTCATTTCTTATTTCTTCTCAAATTTCAAGCAAATCATATACTTCGCAAGAGACAACAACAGCAGCAAATCGCAAATGATATGATATTATGAGAATGAATGAAAGAAATGACAGAAATGAAGAAATGAATGAAAGAATGAAGACATGCGATAATTTCGCAAAGATAATGAGAAAGAGATAATCAAAAATGAATGATTAAATGAATTGACAAAAATGATTGAGTGAGTGAATGGGACGAACCTTTATGGCGTACACCCTAGTTCGCGAATAACATTTCGTAAGAGGCAAATGTAAGACCTAAAGTGCGTCATATAAGGGGGTATCTCTCGACATGGCTCGGGGGAAGGTTACACCGCTCCCGAAGCCTCGAGTCATGGAAATTTGGGGCCCATGAAAGCCTATCAGGAGGAGGTACCTTGGATTCCCAACTATATATGTAGGTTATACCGGTTGGGCGACCGAGGGTCTCTTCTTAGGAGTCGGTGTATGCTCAAGGCGCCGAGGTACACGGTTGAGCGAGTGCCCGGGATGGATGAACCTACCCCGGCCATTCTTGGCAAGTCTTGGCATATGTTGCACTCGCAGAAGAAAACTCCACTTAGGGTGCAGTCTCGTAACCATAAACCCTATAGGTATAAGGGATAAGAGGCTGCGAAAACAACCGGTTGTTGTTAAGGCCCGGATGGGAGGAGCTAGTCTTGTATGGCCGATGTTTCGCCTCCTTGAAGGGGCAGGGGGAGATGATAAGGGCGACGCTCTCCATTAGGGAGTGTCAAAGCAGACGCAAATGTCATAAGGCTTTGTTTTCGCAAGGAGACTTAGGCTCGTCATATTTGTGCAATGATCTGCAGAGGCAATAATACTAACGCGAGGGTAAGGCGAGATCAATGGGTCTTTACATGAAAGTGTACGGACGTCTGCGATTTCGTCGCTCGGCGGCAATGTCATGGGGTGTGTGTTCGCAAGGATATATAGGCTGTCATATTGTCGCAACTAAAATATCCTGCAGAGGCAAAAATACTTGGAAAATGATAAGGCAAGATCAATGGGTCCTTACATGCAAGTGTAAAGACGTCTGCGATTTTGCCGCGATGAAAGGTGGCGGGGGAAGACCTCTAATTAGGAGGTCGACTTGGAAGACCACACAAAAATGATAAGGCAAGGTCAATGGGTCATTGCATGAAAGTGTAAAGGCGGCTTGCGACCTTGTCGCAACGATATATTTCAATAACAATAAAATAATTATTCAACATACATGATGACAACTAAAATCTTCCATCCAAGATCAATAACAGAGGCAAGTATGGGAATGGAAAAGATGAAATATTGTTATTCATCTTCCGATGAAAGAGTTATACATCAATAATGTTAGCCAATTATATTACAAGGAAGAACTACCAAAAAGGGGAAGTGAAGATTGAATTCGAGAGGGAAAAATCCAAGAAATACACTATAATAAGAATACGTAAATGTACGAGATATTACAAGTAGAAAAAGAAAACAAAAAGAGTTATCTCTTTGGCGATTCTTCTTCTTCATCCGATTCTTGATCCCGATTATTCTCATCGCCAAATTTTCTTCTTCGCCGGCCTCGCTATCGACACGCCCGAGACAGTGCAGATTCTCGGGAACCTTTTCAAGGAGACAGGGGATATGAATGCAGAGGATATTCTGGTCCTTACAAACATACTCCATGCCTCCATTGCGAAAACGAACAGCATCATTGCTAAAGTTCTCCATTTGTCGTTAGAAATTGTTTCTTCAACTCGGAATATCTATTCTCGAAGGAGAGATTCTTTGCGAGTTGTTCTTTTTCGGTTTCGAGTTCTTCAATCCTCATTTGGAAAATTCCGGCGAGTTGTTCTTTTTCGATTCAAGCTCTCTAATTCTAACCTGAAGCTTCTTCTCGATTCTGCAAATAAGAAATAACAAGTTAACAATTTACAAGCAATACTACGAAATAAGAAGCAATAAGGTATAATAAGCAACCTTCTCTCTCGGATATCATATCTTTAACCAAGGAAGTATGCTCGGCGTGAAGACTAACATCAACACCTAGGTTATTTCGGCATTATCTAAAACTTTCGCAGCCCGGGCGAATTCGTCGTCCTTGTTTATAACAAGGAGAGAACGAATTTGATCTTCTCGCTCACTAAGCAAGGAATTTCGCGAAGCAATTCATCTCGCTCAATTTGTAATTCAAGAAGAGATTTTTGAAATGTTGCTAATGCTTGTGCACCATTATTAGCAATGCGATCTTTATCATCTATATGGTCACTAATTTTCTTCCTCAAAATTTTGGTTTCTTTATGGGACTAGAAACATTCGTTTAAATTGGTTGGCAGCACTTAAACCGGACCTATGCTCAATTTCTAAAAGACGATATTTGGTCCAAGTTCATTTAATGAAAGAGAGTTAATTTTGTTCGATGAACTACTTAAAGAGTTGTTGAGGTGAGCGAGAAGAAGATTATTATCCATAGGATCGGGAAATGTATGGAGAAGAATAGCCTCATCGGAGAGATTATATACATCTGCGAAAGTAATAAGTTAGGTAGCAATATGCGACCGATAAAATAAAAATAGTAAAAAGGAGGTAAAGTTTTATACCATAAAGTTCTTGATTGGCGTTTTGAAGAGTGGACACCTTATCCTTTTGGGAGTCAAGTTCGGTGTTTAACTTTTGAATTCTCTCGTCTTTATCGCGAGATGACGTGACTTCGGTCTCTAATTCTTGAATCTTCTTGCTCAATTGTAAATTCTTCTTTTCAAGATTGTTGCGTCTTCTCTCAAGGTCTGAGGCAACTACAAAGGAAGTTCTTCCAACCTATAAAAGAAGATAGAAAAATCATTAAAACGTATATATATACTTAAACAATTTAAAGTTAGCGGGGAAGTATGATGCGTACACATACCAAAGACCCAAGTGCATTCAAAAGGTCGGGAGACACAACTCTAGAGACTCCATTGAATGAATTATTGCCTTCCGAAAGCGGCATTACACACGTTCGCGAGAGCTCCACAAAGGGATGCTAGGGAGCATCTCCCATTCCCCTGGAAAGAATGCGAGAAGATCTTGGATAGTTGGTCCATAGAAGAAGTGGCAGTTGAGCCTTATTTCGAAAAGATGGGTTTGTATTATCATCATTATCATCGAAGAATCAGAACTTGAGTTAAGGCGAGAAGAAGACCGAGCCTTTCGTTTCTTAGATAATGGAGCGGAAGATTTATCTTTTTGACGAACATTTTACCCTTACTTTTAACCTTCGCAGCAATAGTTTCTTCAACTCCAACCTTCGCATACACGTAAAGATAAGAAACAGAGGCAACAATATTATTTTAAATAAGAAGAAAGGAAGTGTTTCTTACTTCACTTGTTAGCGATCGAAGCAATGTCAGAGTATCCTCCGACGGATCCTTTTTGTAGCTTCTTCTCAACCTGGTTATACGAAAGATTTAACAAACTCAGCAATTATAGAAAGAAAGTGGCGAAAGCAAAATTTGAAGTCGGAAACATACCTCTTTCTTCTTCTCGTGCCATTTGAATTCCCAAGGATGATATCTGCGAGATTCGCGAGGAAGAATATCGAGCCCGCGATGTAAGGACCATTTAAGATCAAGGGTACGACCCACCATTTCTCATCCTTGGAATGACGAGGAGGTATTATTGCCGGGTGCCAATCAATGTCTTGCATGAGTAATTTATCTTGAGAGACATTATCCTTTTTCTTGAGCGAACGCCCCAGACGAGATTTTCGCATTCACCATAGTTATCACCGAGTAATTTTAGAAAAAATTTCCACGGTGTATTTCTCTTGACTATTTCCAAGTCTGCGAATTTGGGATTTACAGCAATTAGGATATAAAGATCCTTTGCCTGCACCAGCGGTTCGCGAACTCAAGCATCGAGGCGAATACAATCGCCACTTAATTGATAAACAACCCGAGAGAATTTTTCATGGGCCAAGATTTCATAAAATAGAGGCATCTCGAAGATTGTACAAGGGAATGGGAAGTCCGCGAGAAGGCGACCCGTGAGACAATAATTTTTGATCATCACGGTGATGATCATAAAACAATTTTGCGAAAGAATAGATGAAGGTTCTTGATTGGGAATGGTTGATAGAGTAAAACCCGTCTCCATCAATTTCTGATTAACTTCTTCAAAAGAAGACTTGTATGCTCGACTCATAGAGGCCATTATCAGTATGGGAATGGATGGGAGGTTGGAGATTAGGATCAGTGTTAAAAAAGATGAAGAAAAGATTTGCAGTAGCAGAAGCGCAAATTGCGGAAGGAGAAAATCAAAGAGAAGTTGCAGAGAGAAGCTAAAGAATGAAAAGGAGAAGAAAAGAAAACTATATATAGGGAAAAAGATCCTCGAGAAAAACGAGGTCATTTAATGCGAGAAGAGACATGAACGGTCAAGAATAAGCGGTTGAAAGAGACGTGTCGAGAAAAGACATTAATAATCAAGATCCGTGTAAAAGTACAAAATAAAATGAGATAAAGATAAACGGTCATGACAAATCAAAAGAATCATTCTCATGATACTCTTCCCTTGCAGGAGAAATATGAGGAAAGACAAGAATCGATACTAAATGTACATCTCAAAGAAGCTTGAACTTCACAAAAGAATAGAGGCAAGTACGTACTTTTCAAGAACAAAAGATTCTTCTGCTTGTTCCTTCATCAGTGAAGACCAAAGATTATTACAACAACAGATTTTTCCTTAAAGATCGCTCTTCAAGCAATATTCAAGGAAAAAGAGGCAAGATGTAGGACCATAATATCGCAACATACAAGGCTCGCGGGATTAATGAACGACGGCGTCGCGAGGGAGTCGCAGGGAGCTAAAATAAACAACGCAATGAATAACGACACGCACAACATAACGAAGACGTGAGACCGGCGAGGGTTAGGAAGTGTCGCGAGAATGAATGTTTGTGCATCTGCGACACTTCGCGAGACATTCCGAAAATAAAGGAGAACTTATTTGTCATCCACTATGTATTACCCTATATAAAGGGCTAAATGAGTCTGTAAGAGGAGGGAGATCTTTTATGAATTGTTAGGCAAGTCATTAGGAGAGAGAAAGTTTAAGAGTGTTTTAACTTCTAAGTGTAATTCTATTTTCCTGTGTAAACACTTGATGAATTCAATCAATAAATGTTCTTGATCTTACATCTTCCAATGGATTAATTAAGCAAAATCGAGTAAGGGGTGTAGTGTGGGAAATCCTGCTACTACATCCTCAATGTGTCGACAGAGATAGAAAAAATTTAAACAGTCACATACCAAGAGAACTATGTTGAGTAGAGAAAAGGGAAGAGATTACGGATGTCGCGGGAGCAAGGTTAGAGCTTCATTAGTCAAGGCTAGAATCCAACATTCTCAGCAGAGATCATATCGGATTAGCATAATATATGCACAAGAAGACTCAACCGATTCAAGAAAGAAAAATTTAACAAGTCCTACTTTATTATATACAATGAAAATTCACCATAAACCAAAAATCTAAAGAGTTGAGGATCAACCCAAAAGACCATATGTACAAACATCAACGGCCTTACGGATATAACATGAGAGTGCGGAAAGATTGCATACATGAACAAGTTACCCCCAAACCTAAACTTGTCAACAGATGTGTTCTTGAGCACAAAATCTTGCAATTTTAAAGGTATATCATGCACAAGGTCTAACTCAAAATGAGTTTTGCTAAGAACATGCAGATATACACATTCCAACTGTGGTTCCCTAAAGGTGTTATACTTTGATGCAAAATAGTCCAAGAGGACTTGGGAAGCACAAAGCTCTAGGCCTAAATTAGGCATTTTCAGAAAAGTTGGTTTTGCAATTTTGTTACAAACTACACCTAGGTTTGGTGGAAGAGTTTCAATCTGTGCCTTAGGAGAGAGATTAGGTACATCTAAGTTTTTTTCATGCATAAGATCATTTGCACCATCACACACTTTCCTAAAGTCAGACAATGGTAAATCATGCTCACCTGCATAGAACAATTCATCAATCTCCATGTCATAATCATCAGAGGAGGCAACATATTGTGACATGGACAGGGAATCAGACACAAAAATAATATCATGGTCCATAAGAACATTAGTGTCAACAGAAGATTCATCCTTTCCTAAGTCACAAACAAGTTGTGTAGCATGCTCACTTTCACTAAAGAATTTCACAAACCCAAGCTCGGAGTCAACATCACATGTATGAATGTTAGAAGAAGTATCATTCATAGGGTTCACAGAAGAGACGCTCTGAACCCAAAGATTCCATCATATTTTCAGCATGCACATGCTCTTCTAACATATCATAATCATCATCATCATCATCATAACAAAAATGCATTTCCCTATTAGCATTTCTAGTGTACTCATTTACCTCTAGATTAGGTTCATATTCAGTTTTAGTTGCATGAGTGGGAATACAAACACTATTTTCAGAATTATCAGAGATAACAAACATCCTATCATAGACTTCTTTCCAATTTTTATTTTGTACCTCAATCAGGTTCATTTGAAGAATCATAGTGAGATGTTCAAGTGAAGGGGAGTCTTCACTAGTGGGTATGCATGTTTCATATGAAGGATCATTACATGGTTGCGCATATGGTTCACTAGAGAAGGGATGATCATGCATTTTCCATCCAAGTATATCATTGTTTTGCTCTATGAGCTCTTCCATTAGTGATTGTATACAAGGAGTTGAGGGAGTATAGAATTGTTCATCTTCCCACTGTGGTTGATGATACATGTGCTCATAATGATTAGGGTATGAATATTCAAGGTCGGGGCCATGAGAAGGTGCATAATATTCCCTAAAATCACTATGGTCTGTGGGGAGTTCATATTGTGGAGCATGCCCGTAAGCAAGCTCTGCGATGGATTTGTTTTCATCCCCGGTTGGAGACCAAAATCGACATGGTCTAGCAACTCAATGTGAACTCAAAAAGAAGCAAAGCTTAGCACACATCAAGCATGTATAACCAATGATGTTTTAAAACAGGGAAGGTAAGCCCAAGTGATGCAAATCCCAGTTGTTGTACGGCCCAGTTATGTGGGCTTCAGTTTGGTTTATGTGGGTTTTGGTTTATGTGGGCTTTGGTTTATGTGGGTTTTGGTTTATGTGGGATTTGGTTTATTGTGGGCTTCAGTTTCATGTAGAGAACAAATTTGTAAGTAGCCCAGCAGCTCAGCTTATGTGGGCTCCTTGTTTGGTTTTTGTGGGCTGGTTTGGTTTTGTTGGGATTAGTTGTGTGTAGAGCCCAGTTATGTGACAGTGCACAGCCCAGCTTATGGGAAGCCTAGTAGTTGTGGGCTTCAGCTTAGGTTCAGCCCAGGTTATGGGCTTCAGGGTTTATGCACAAGTTGTTTTTGTGCAGGTTGTATGCACAACCCAGTATGTGGGTTTCAGTTTGTTAAGTTTTTGCAGCACAGATTTGAGTGCAGCTCAAACTTATGCACTGGTTTGAGTGCACAGAGCAACAACAAAACACAGATTCACACAAAATGCACAGCACAGGATAGATTGGCAGCACAGATTGGTAACGCGGCCTGGCCACGCAGCAATCACAGACTCACACAAGAATTGACACAGCACAGCTTGTGTTCTGCTGGCAAAAATTTCATGAGGTGCACAAGGTATGGGGTATGCTCACTCAATGGTGAAGCATGTGCTGGTTTTGTGCGTGGCATACAACAAATGTGATGCTAATGCAAACTCAGACACTTAACACTTACTCAAATAGCTCAGGGTCATGCACAGATTGCAGATGTTGCAGTTAGAGATAGACAACACATGCATAAACCCAAGAAAAATAACCACAGATGCACAAATGAGTAATTTGACCTCAAAATTCACAGATGAGCAATTTATAGTAATCACAGATGCACAAGTGAGCTGATGCAAAACCAAGCTTCCGTGGCAATTAGCCAATGCAGAGTAGCAATCAACAAGTATGGCTATAATATCATAAGTATGCTATTCAGATGCAAAGACATGCAACAAAAGGCAGCACCTTACACTCAATTAAACATGCCACAGAGAATGTCAACTGGCTCAGTTGACAGAGATTTATGCACAGTTCCAAATATTCACAGGGTTTTGTGATCACAGCAAGAAGATGGTTTCTCATGTGAGCATGGATTAACTTTCAGCACTCTTACACATTCTTGACATGAGACAGATGCACAGTTGGTATCAACAGGTTCAACAGATGAAGATGACAGCCATTGGCAGATGAGCTAGCACCAGCTAGTAGTCACACAGATGTGGCATCAGCTTTAGTTGTCGACTAGAGCTTCTTCAAGTGCGAGGCAAAATCTAACTAGTACGGGGCAACAGCTAACTAGGCTATTCAAGTTGCAGCTCACTCACGAGTTGCAGGGTCGGAGCTTAGCACGGGAAATGCAAGGTAAGGCACGAGATCACACAACAGGGTATCCCACAGATTTGCAGCTATAGCTAACTTGGCTTTCCAAGTTGTGACTCAAAACTTGCAGCTTCAGGGGGCTAGCAAGGTGGTAGGTGGCTTACAAGTTTGTGGCATCAACTCACTCAGTTGATGTCACTTAGTTTTCATAGGCTATGCTCAAGGTTGACAGAATAATGCTTGCTGAAGTACAAGACTACCAGCTAACCAATCTTAAACAGGTTGCTACTCAAGCTCAACAGCTGCAGGGGCTGGAGCTGAGCACAGGGAAAATGGAAAGTTAAGATGTTACAGCACAACACACAAATGTCACAAGATTTGATTTTTGCAGGGTTGGACACAAGTTGATGTGACACTTGGCAAAATATAGCTTCACACAAGATATGCGAGATAACACAAGGTTTAGTGGGCATACATGGCATATCACTCACCACGATATCATGTTTATGAGGATCAAGAGCTAGTTATTATGCACACAATTCACCAAATCTTGCACTAGGTGGTTGAGATGTATTTGCACACCTCACAAAGCTCATTCACGGGGCAATACAAGGCTAACCTCAAGTCTGCGCTTTCCTTGCCTTCCTTGGGTTGGCTGTTTGCACCTGATAGCACGGGGGTACCGGTAGCTCAACGAAGAGTTTTAGTTCCCAAACTTGAAAAATTAAAGCAAGAACATCAAAATGCTACTAGAATTCCAAAACAAGGATTTTGCAAAGCAACAGAAATGCAACAGATAAGATGCAGCTACAGATGAGTATGCTCAGGGTAAATGAGCAACAGGCATTGACAGGTACAACTAACAAGGCTTACAATGTAAGCTTCAACATGTGCCAATCAATGGGTGAGAGAAAACGACTTTAACAAGCAAGGCTAAGAGACAATGAGCTAAAACAAGAATAAAAGACAAAACTTGCAAACACAACAATGAGGCTTTACAAGGCTGGTGAAATGCAATTACTTATGATTGAAGTTAAAGCTACACAGAATGCAAAGTATATGACCGATGCAGAGATGTAAAAGTTAAGCTAATTTACACTAACACAGGGCTAAAAATAACAATGCAAAGTGAGTATATACAGGGAGAAATGAAAATCAATTAAGTGCTAGCCAAAAATCGACACAGCACACGCCAAGTCCAAGACGAGCGCCAAAAACTTGGTAGGCTTGGGAAGTGGTCTGTTTTGCCTACAAATTAAAACCGCAAGTGCACGGTATCTACTATGCGGGCGGGCAAATACGGGTCGAACCACGAGAGACTTGTGGTGCTGTATGTTGATCAAAGGCTTTGCTTACTTATTTTTAGAAGTGACGAAAATATTTGGTGTGTGTCGATACGACCGAGTTGGTTGTATTGTGACAATGAACTAAGTTGTAAAAAGCGAATTGTAAAAGGTTCTTGAGAATACTAGGGTGATTGAATCAACCCTCTAGTTCTAAGCTAAGGCAAAAGGCGGTTTCTTATTGTGTCTTGAACCTTCCTTGAAGGCCTCGGGTGGATTTGCGGTTAGCTAATTCACTAATTCTCCCTAGTATAGGATGTCTTTCTACAAGTACAACCTATCACGAGATTATTTGATGCATTAACTAATTATTGATCCTAATCATAGTTTAAGCACATCAAGAACAATATGAACACCCTGCATATATTAGCATAAGAAATAGGGGTTTCATCAACACCCTAGCAATTAAATTAGAACATGACTAAAACAAAAATTAAACTCCTATTGGTGCTCTGGCTAGCCCAGGCATAAGTTCAAACATACACAGTTTACCTATTTATACATGCAAAGATAAAATAAAACCCGAATTTTCTCAAAAACAGAAATTAAATGCAAACCCATTCGCCCATACCCTCTGAATCATACTCTCATCGTCAATTGCGTCTCGAGCTCCATGCGTCTAAATTATTTGTTGGTGAAAACCCTAGCTCTAGTTATCTCTAAATTAGAGCTATGGGTTTGGTCGGGGAAGAAAAGAGGTGAGGGGTGGTGTCTGGTTTTGTCGGGTGAAGGAGAAGAGAAATGAAATTAGGTTTTGGTGATGGGAGATTATATAGGGGCTGTGGTGTTGAGCGAGCATCGGGGGTTTGATGTGAAGGTTGGAGCGAGCGTTGGATGCGGATGGAGCAAATCTAACGGCTCGGGATATAAGCGGTTTTGGATCACGGGTCTTGAATAGCTCAAGCCCATGTCTTGTAGATGGGTTGCTCCTTGTTGGGTTGCAACCCGATGCGCGCTTGCGAGCTTTGGCTGCTCCATAGACGCTTGTCTCAATTTTACGTTCTTTGGCTCTCAATTTCTCAGAGCTTTATTTTCTACCTAAAAACACAAAATTAATTAATACAAATATTTATTCTTGAAAACAAAGAAAATACAGAATCTGGGATAATATCTGATTTCTGAGCACAAAAGATGAGTTAAATGCCAATAAATAGATGTAGAATTATGCAATATTTGACACTCATCATCACTGCTCCATCGTCATCACCACTGCCAACCTCGTCATTCATCTCCCTTGCAAACCCGTACCAGCACCTTCCTTACCATGCTCTGTCACCCTTCTTGTTGAACTTTGTTTACGAGCACGAGCTTCTTCATCCATCTATCAGTCATCAGCATAACCACGACCCGACTCCATCTTTACTCTCAACAATAGCAACAGAACATAATCGTCACCATCTTCCAACAACATCACTATCGTTACTGCCATCAGCATCCAACAAATGACAGCCAACAGACTCAATCATTTCTTCATTGTCCTTGTAAACTTCTAAACTGATCCTCCACAGCATCTCTGGCATCATCGATAATGGCAGCAACCACTGTTGAGTTTTATATCTCTGCCAGGATCATCATCATCCATCGATCATCCATGGAAGCTAACCAAACGCGAATAACAACCTCCTTTCTTCGTAACCTGTCATCCTTCTTATCACCGCCAATGCCATCCACCACTCACCTTTCGTTTCTTACCTGAGTTCGAGAGCAGACCATCATCACCGACTGCAGCTTCATTACTTCTAGTGTCATCAATGGCAGAACCCAGACTCAACTCGGTTCATCTTCATGCCTCTGCCAGCATCTTAATCACCGCTACTAACAGCTTCACTACCTCTTATTCTCGTCTCCCTGACTTGCTCGAGTTCTTTTCAGTTGAATGCCATCACTTTCCCGTGAGCAACAACACCTATATCGTTACTACTCATATTGAACGTAAGCAACCATTAATGGTGATCATCACCGATCAACCAACAGCCACAACCACTTTCTCTCTTGGTTTTGTCGTGCTCAAACAATATCCAAAACCCTGCCAATCTCATACACAAAATCCGTGTTCTTCCTAGCACCGAAAATAGTTGTAAAGCAGAGTGACACGAAAATGGCGGAGCTGGTCGTGGAACTCGACCTCATTCTGTCGAGTATAAATGTTAGAAGATGATGGCCTTGAGTAAATAGAAATAGGTGCCTTAAATAGCATTTGAATTCTGGTTTCCCCTAGGTAAAAGACCAGACTCCTTTAGCATTCCCTTTGAAACAGTTCGCCCCCTTAACAGGATGACTTCCCCTTAACGTACAGTGGGGTTCAATAGCACTTGACCTAGAAAATGACCCTTCTTCCCTTTTGGTCTTCCAAGTTCTTGTTTTGCGCATAACTTCTTCATACGAACTCAGAATGACTCCGTTCTTTCGCCATTGGCTTTATCTTCTCGTCCTCTACAAAATGATGACTAGAAATCCTCCATTTGAACGAGTTTCGCTTCTTTTTTCTCCAAATGACTCCATTGCACCTAATAAACTCAAAAGCACACATAAGATACATAATTTACACGACAATAGCAAAGAAAGCATAAATACTAGATATAAAATTAAGGTGTTTATGACACCTATCATTTACCGGACAACTATAGTGAGTGGAAAAGATACAAGAACTTTCTTCTTCTTTTTTAAGCGATAAAAATAAGGGTATAAAGAAGTACTAACCCAAAAAAAAGGATAAAAAAACCGCACCAGGAACCAAAAGCTAAAGGTAGAAACAAAGAATAAGTTGAACGTTGGAAACTAAAAATTACAAGAGCATAAAATAAAATCCTATTTTGGGATACCCACACACAAATCGGGGTATCCTTAATTTTTTTTTCCGACATCAGTTCTAAACGGGCTGTAGTTTTGAACCACGAAAACAATAGAATTACGGTGGTGGCCTGTAGTTGGGAAATCAAAAGGTGGTTTTGGGACCCACCTACTACGAGAGAATGGTTTTTCCGTGATTCAAAAACACAGTTCAGTTAGAATTTCCGTTTATCCATCACAAGCTGGTTTCTTTTTGAAGGAGTAAAAAAAAATTCAAAGATTCTCTTGAATGAAAATTGTGAAAGCATAATCATAAAAACAATTATGGTGGAACAAACAAAGTAATACCATCATGCAATGATTTCAGCGTACGAGTAGATGGTCACTTCAATCAATTTATCAAAAGAAAATCAAAATTATATATATAATTGACGGTTTGTTACTAGGTTTGAGATAAAGAACTATTTTAATTCGTCATTATCGAAGAACGGTTTTTTTTTCTTCGTATATCGTATAATTATTTTATTTATTAATCAATATTGTAGTGGTCGAAAAATTTATTTATGAATTTTTGAATTACCGCACATTTAGAAGTTCCATTCAACTCGGAATATAAATGCATTCTTTCAAGTGTCTTTTTTGATCTTTTTGCGTAACTAGTTCTATTAAACCGTCAAAACATAATAAATAAAAACTCATAAGTAATTGATGGTTGGTTACTTGGTTTGGGATAACGAAATATTTAATTTGTCGTTACCGAATAACGATTTTTTTTTTGTCGTATATCATATAATTATTTTATTTGTCAATCAATACTGTCGTGGTCTGAAAATTATTTCTGAATTTTTGCTTTTTTGATCTTTTTGCGTAAATCATTAATACATGAATAAATAAATACACATGTGTAATTGACAGTTGGTTACTTGGTTTGAGATAACGAATTATTTAATTTGTCGTTACTGAATAACATTTTTTTGTCGTATATCGTACAATTATTTTATCTGTTAATCAATTTTCTCGTGGTCGGAATATCTATTTCTGAATTTTTGAATTGCCGCATCTATAAAATTTAGAAGTTCCTTTCAGCTTGGAATATAAATGCATTCTTTCCACTGTCACTTTGTTGATCTTTTTGCGTAATTAGTTCTGTGACACCATTAAAACATAAATTAATAAATACACATATGTAATTGATAGTTGGTTACTTGGTTTGAGATAACGAACTATTTAATTTGTCATTATTGAATAACGATTTTTTTGTCGTATATCGTATAATTATTTTATCTGTTAATCAATATTGTCGTAGTCGGAAAATCTATTTTTGAATTGCAGTATCTATAAAATTTAGAAGTTCCTTTCAGCTTGGAATATAAATGCATTCTTTCAACTGTCACTTTTTTGATCTTTTGTGTAACTAGTTCAATTAAACTATTAAAAAATAAATAAATAACAGACTATTTAATTTGTCGTTACTGAATAACGATTATTTTGTCGTATATTGTATAATTTTTTTTATCTATTAATCAATATTGTCGTGGTCGGAAAATCGTTACTGAATAACGATTTTTTGGTCGTATATCGTATAATTATTTATATGTAAATCAATATTGTCATGGTCGGAAAATCAGTTTCTGAATTTTTGAACGCCGCATAAAATGTAGAAGTTCCTTTCAGCTTAGAATATAAATGCATTCTTTCAACTATCACTTTTTTGATCTTTTTGCGTAACTGGTTTTATTAAATCGTTAAAACATAAATAGATAAATACACATAAATTATGGACATAATTAAATTCCAGAGTTGTGAGTAAAATCATTTATTCTTTTAATTTTGGATAAAAAATTAGTGCAGACAAAGTGCTTTTCAAAAAATAAATAAAATCCTTATATTACCAATATCAATCAACAGTTTGCACTATAATTCTTTTTAAGGGGTCAACTTTCATATTTCTATCATTTTCAATGAAAGTCTCCAGATATTTTTTTATTGGTGAGCAAAACATATGTTAGTATAACAAAAGGAAATCATATATTTTCGTGCAACAAACAAACAGTTTATGATTCAAGTGACTAAGTTATCATTATGAAAGAAATAAATTGTTCTTTGACTAATGTTGACTTGAACTTAGAAAAAGTGGGAATTTCTCTTGATATTGTCAAAAAAAAAAAAAAATCTTCCAAAATTTTGTGCCTTTAAGTCTGTTTCTAAGTTTGTTACTAACTTTACCCACGTGTAAGAGCAGTTAAACTAGTAACTGAGTGCATCATCGGTGTAGTCGCCTCGAGCAATGTTTATCCCATCAACTCATATCGAGTTCTTCATACTCACCTATGCATGTAAAGTTCGGGTCCCGTGTAATCCAACTTCAAATGCAAGGATTCAAAGATTTCTTCGTATCTACAAAAACAATTAATTTGTTAACAAACATTTTTAGATAATGTTGGACTCTTTTGTATAAGTATTAATTGAAAATTTAATACCAAAATGTTTTTAATTAATACTAAATGAATATTTGTTTCTTGTTTAAGACAACAAATACAACGTTTCATGAAATGTCATGTACAATAGTTCAGTTTAGGCAGGTTGTCATTTATCACTCCGACCTTCTTCAACATCTCTGTCACTACTACAAACACTTAAATGCATACCTGTTGGTACATTGAATTTAGCTCCATCATCACCTTCTTTTTAAAACCCTAAACTCTTTTATATAATCTCTTCATTTCCCCCACCAATTCATCACTTAAACCGGAGTATAATTGTCTTCATCTTCTAGCTTCCTACCTCTTCTACTCCTCCTCCTCTTGTTTTACTCTAGATCTTACGTATAATATCTCTCCGTTCTTTGTATCATTCGTTTCTTCCTCTTTCTTCTTAAACCTAATATCACCACCACCAACCACCAACCACCAACCACCAACCACCACCATCATCATTATCTTTTTTCTTTTTCTTTTTGTTCTTATAGATTTACTCTATCTTGGTTCATACATCATGGCTGGTAATTCTCCCATAGTAACAGAAATAGAAGCACTTCGGGTTTTCCGCTGAGTGTGTATTGTCCGATCCAGAAGGTTTTTTTTCGAGTAAAGCAGAACCAACAAACGTATGATCACTTTTTCAAAGCGGGTGTAGGTTGTCCTGGCAGTTCTAGTAAACCACCAATAAGGCAGCAAAAACCAAAGAAAAACCCTCCCAACCCCGGAGACGAATAACTCCTGATTTGAAGATCATACCGGGTTATTTTCACCGAAAACGACACCTAGTACCAGATGATTGGTATGTTGAAGGAAAAAGACGGGATGATGCGTGTCATAGGTGCAATCAAATTAATTAATATTTCCACTCAATTAAAAATAATATAATGGAAGTCAAGTTCGTTCCCACGAGGAGAGCAAGAGATTCTAGTTGTAAAAATTGTCACAAAAGGGGTGTAAAAAGCAAAAGAAAATAAACAAAGCAATTAAAATCGAAAGTTGAAAGCAATAAGAGAGACAAGATCAAGGAATCATTCTTCGTTGCAAAACAATGATTAAAGTTATGTTCTTTTCTACTTGTTATTAGTCACAAATTATCACCAACCGTAGGTAAGCGACTAGATCGGTTGCTAAACCCTAAATCCCTTGTATCACAGGATACGGAAGTTCTCGACTACTGGATTCTATTTACCAAACCACCTAGTAGTAGATCACTCTAGATGTAATTTAAATAAAGCATTAAGATTTATGAACTTATTAGGTCAATATTAGTAGTTAGACTCTTAGATCAAGGTCTACTTGCTAACGTTGTTTTTCACACACAATTGCTCCACGGAATCCCTCCAAGGTCTCGTGTTTGCTACTTATGTAAAGAGTCAAGAAACGATTACTTATCTCCTAACTTTCACTAGCTTTAGATCAAATTAACAAATCAATTTAGCGTGCACTCTAAACAATCTATCAATCAATCATGAATGTCATTAAGATCATTCCTATTAGTAAAAACAAACGATAATCATGTGAAAAACCTCAAGATAGAATTGAAAACAAAAACTTAAATCATATGTTAAGAACTAGGAATTCATCCTCAATCAATAAGAAAATTAGCTACTCATGCTTTTGAAATTCACACAAATAATAAATATTAAAAAGGAGAATTTTCAAGTTCACACAAATAATTAAGAAGAAGAATCTTAGAAAAGCAAGCAAAAACACAAGTGTTGTGTGTGTAAAGAGGTGTGAAAAGATGTAGAAAACTTCTCTATTTATAGGCTTCAATATTCTCCAAATCTTCCAAGGATTAGAATCCTTTTCCTTTAGCAATTCAATTTCCAAATCCAAGCTTTTCTCAACTCTTCCACCTTCTCTTTCCAAATTTTAGCCCAATTCTCCATCAATTCCTAGTCCAAGTCTTCACACCCATGAGAGAAGTCCATAGAAAATTCGGAATTTTGGTCGTGAAAAACTGGTATTATGGTAGGAATTTGACCAGGAAATCCGTCGCCTCGTGTCGAGATTCTTCTCCGGAAGGGAATATTCGTCCAGGTCCACGATTAGGACTAACGGTCAAGGTCAAACCGTCGGTCAAAGTCAAAGGAGGACGAGTTAGCTTAGTCGGCTTCTTAGTTGGGTGATTATTTGGAGTCGGATCGGCTCTTCGAACTCATTACGGATCGGTCATCGTGGAAGTGCGAGTCAACTTCGCGGGAGTGGAAAAGCCGTAGAGTTCGATTGTTTGGGGACTTCTCGGGCCAATTTTTCAGGCCATTCTCTTCTTTGTAACACACACCTAAGCATACATCTAATCGATTTCATTCATATTCATCGGCATCACCTTCATGTATTCTTTTTGTCTCGATTTCTCTTCGCTCCCATTTCATCGAGTCGACAACGGCCAACCAACTCCGTTTTCACCATCCAATATCGACAGCAATGCTCAAATTCATTCTGAGCTCCATTGCTATCGCGTTAAACTCCCGGTATTGAGCAATCAACAAAACCACGAGTCTTCATAACATCAACAATGAGCATCGATTTCTCACTTGTTGTTGTTCTTCTCAACCAAAAACCCGTCGATCCCTAACTTCTCTTTCATGGCGGCAATAACTCACGGCACGAGATCACTCCCTTCTTTCCTTGAATCGATTGCAACAGCGGCATCGATTTACTCACCTCCAGATCAAACCCATCTCAAGCATCAATGAGAATCCCATCAATTCGATCTCTCCTCTCAATTTCATCGAACCCATGTCTTGATTCAGGATAAAAACCCAAATTTCAAACCGAATTCAACTTCTCTTTGCAATTTCTTCTCCATCATGATAAACCCTTTTCCCATCTCTTAACTCTCGATTTCACAGCAGCTCAATCAACCTGTTCTCGATTCAAGACCTATTTTTCTTTATCTGAGCTTCTGCTCATCAATCTCTATCGAATTCACCTTCGATTTCTTCTCTACCATCGACGCTCATCGATTCTGCTCTCTCAAACTTGACCCAGACAAACACCCACACTCTGTGTATCAATTTCACATTCTCTTCTCTCCTTGCCCTGAGTTCGATCTCGAATAATAGATGACCTCTTTTCTCTTCTTTCGGATGCATAACAATGATTGAAATGAAATGATTGAGAATATCTTCTCGAGCTAGGGTTATAGAAATAGGTTATTCGATGTAATAAGTCACTTGTGATAAGGAGCTAACATGATGGCATCCCCTTAACCTCATCTCGGACTTCATTTAGTATTCCTCCCAAAAAGAGTTGCCCCTTAACCTTGACTGGGCTCCAGATAGTGTTCGCCCATGAAATGACAATTTTGCCCTTTTGCTCAAATTGGGTAATTTCTTCTTCTTTTCGTTCGTGCGACTCCGTAGTAGCTATAAAACTCAAAACAAGCGTAAAATACATAATTTACAAGAAAAATACCAAAGAAAGCATAAACAATAGATAGTAAATAGGATGTATTCTACACCCTATCAAATTCCCCCACACTTAGACTTTGCTAGTCCTCGAGCAAATCAAAAACTAAAAACTCACAACTTCAAAGCGTTCAAGCGTCACAAGCATCCAAAGAGTTATGAGGACATAGAGTTTCTGCATGCTAGTAATAAGAAGTTAGAAATACTAAAGAACATATTCTCATTCTTAAATGTTGAGTGAGAAATAACCACACCATAATGAGAGAACGCGTGTTTGAGAAACGATCAATAAGCATTTCGCCTCGACTTCGCCTCACCAAAAAGGATTTTATGATAATTGCACTCAAAAAGACGGCTTTTTATGGTTCTCACATGTGTGCACGTAGGAATGAAGAGAGAATTCCTGCAACACGTTGAATGGTGGGAAGGACAACTTCCGAAATTTTGAAAAACCCACATCTTTTAATATTTTTAAAAACCATTTTTCTGACGATCTCTACGAAAGAAAATCAACCATTATTATCGAGGATGAGATTACTTACTCACCTTCACATCCGATCGCCAATTATGATAACACCACTCTCACGGCATCCAATAGAAACGTCTTCCGTTCCTCGTCTTTATCTTCTTGGTCTTCGTCTTCGGTTTCAACTATCGATGATAAACCCTCGAATTTCATAAATCCTTGACAATTTGTAACTCCTTAAAAATCCTTGTCGCTTAAAACTTCCTTATAGATTTTCCTTCCCCACGGCTTATAAAAACAAAACAAATATTTCTCTTGTCTCTTTTTTTTTTTCTTTTTTTTCTTTTCTTTTCTCTTTTTTTTTTCAATTTTTTTATTTTTTTTTTTCAATTTTTTTTTTTTTTTAATCAATAAGAAATAAAATACAAAAAATAAACCATGGCCGTGGGAGAAGTATTTTACCGCTTGATTCTTCACAACTTGTATCGTCTTGAAATCATAAACTTCAAAAATTCTCACCTTTTGATTTTCTTCGCTTTTATGAATAAGTCTTCATACTTGGATATAAAATTACCTCATTGTATTGTAAGTCCTCAACATATATGTAAAATCCGCTCATTTGTATGTTGCTTTACTTGAATTTGAAATTTGCTCTTTTTCTCGTTTTGTTGCTTGTAAACCTTAAACTTTTTCAACTTTCCTTGTAGATTTTGATGTCGCTCCTTGTTGATGATGAGAGTGTTTCTATGGATCCGTTGTGTCGTGAGAGAGAATGGTGCTAACTGCAAATCGAACTACAAGAAGGAAGCTTACATCTATAGACGTCACCCTCATGATTGACAAAATTAGCACTCAAGAGATCAAAGAGTAGTGCTTCTATTGGTGGGAGTTGGGTAGCTCACCATTCTACCGGAATTAACGTACGGTGACACACACTCAAAGAAAGCTCTTTAGTAGATGGAAAATTTCTGGTTGGTGCCTCACATGATATGAATACGGGTAGTCTCCACTAATGATTGATCAGCAACTCTAATAATGCACTTCTCCTGCACCAAATTCGCATCACCGGCATGATTAAATCCATTATTTAACACTCTAACAAGCAAGAAATCCGAATGTAGTTCTCTAACATTTCCAAGTTCAATTATGTCGGTCAAAATCTCTATGTAAACATACCTAGAAATATGCTAGTGACTCTAAAATCTTTAAAAGTTGGAATTTTTAAGTAAAACTTTTTTTTTAAAAAAAATTTTAATTTTTTTTTTTTTTTTTTAAATACATGCTTAACCACTCCCCCACACTTAAACCTTACATTGTCCTCAATGTAATTGAATCCTCCTAGTAAAGTCAAGGTGGGAAATTTTAACATGATAAGAAACAAGAAAAAGAAATAACAAAAGAAAAAAAGATAAGAAATACAAAACCTATGGGTTGCCTCCCATTAAGCGCTTGTTTTAAAGTCGACGGCCCGACTAGCTCTTGCGAGATTCATTAGCCGGATCAATCTCTTTCACGGAAAACATGACTTCACATCACTAGGGTATCGCGTTGTCTCAAAGATATTGAAGTGGATGAGTGTACCATCAAACTCCATAGTCAAGGTGCCATTTTGGACATCAATCTTTGTTCGGTGGTGCTCAAGAATGGTCTACCCAATAGCAAAGGTGTAGACTTGGAAGAATTCTCATCATTCATGTCTAAGACATAGAAATCGGTAGGAAATACAAGCTCATTAACCCGCACCAAAACATTCTCAACAATCCCTTTCGGGTAAACATTAGATCGGTTAGCAAGTTCAAGAACTACCCCGGTCTCCTTAAGAGGACCAAGATTCAAAGAATCATAAATCGAAGACGCATAACATTAACCGACGCACCCAAATCTAGCAAAGCTCGAGTAAACCTTGTTTTACCAATTGCGCAAGGTATAGTGAAACTACCGGGTCCTTTAATTTTGTGGGAGTTTCTTGAGAATAAACTAAGAAGAATTCTCCCCACACTCATGACTTCATTCCCTTTAACCTTTTCTTCTTCATGCACAACTCCTTTAAGAACTTTGCACAACGAGGAATTTGTGAATAGCTTGATGAGTGGAATATTGACTTGTACTTTCTTAAGGATGTCCCACATATCCTTGTATTCCAAGTCTTTCTTTGATTTAGCAAATCGGCTAGAAATGGGGGTGGAGTTGTGAAAGTAGGAACCGTCTCCTCGGGTTGGTTGGTTGGAGATGTTTTATCCTTTGGTGCGGTTTCAATTTCCTCTTTCTCATCATACACCTTATCTTGTTGATTTGGTTGCTCCACTTGTTTCCCACTCCTCAAAGTAATCGCATTAACGCTCTCTCTTGGATTAACAAATGGTTGTGAAGGAAGCTTTGTGGACGCTTGAGCTTTCAATAGATTCATATCGGTCGCTAATTGCCCCACTTGAATTTGTAAATCCTTGATTGCCGAATCGGTCTTTTGTTGGTGTTGTTGAACCAAAGTGGTGAGACCTTGCACACCTTGCATTAACGCATTGAGCTTGTCATCATTCAAAGAATCACGCTCCTTGACTTGTTGTGGTTGAAATTGTTGTTGAGGTTGGAAACGTGATTGTTGGAAACCACCTTGTTGCTCATACGGATTGGAAACCGCCGCTTGCTTGTTTGCATAACTAAAGTTGGGATGATCCTTCCAATAGGGATTATTGGTATTGGAGTATGGATCGTACCTTGGCCTTTGATTTGGATATAAAGCATTTACTTGTTCGGTCTCACCATCCGGAATAATTACTGCGACCATCCTTTGCATCATTATCTCCATGTTACTCATCCTTTGATCAAGATGTGATGATGAATCACTAACTTCATGCACTCGCCTAACCATGGGTTCATCTCTTGTGTAGAATTGTTGCGAGTTTGCCGCCATACTTTGAATCAACTCGGTAGCTTGGGTCACCGTCTTGTTCATTAGTGCACCACCACCCGCGGCGTCAAGAAGAGACCTATCACTTGGGTTGAGAGCTTCGTAGAAGTATTGGAGAATCATAACGTCACTAAATTGATGGTGTGGACAGCTTGCCACCAACCTCTTATATCGCTCCCAACATTCATACAATGATTCTCCCACTTGTTGTTTCAATCCACAAATCTCCTTGCGAATTTGAGTAGCTTTGGATGCGGGAAAATATCTTTCGAGGAAAAGTTTCTTCATCCCATTCCATGTTGTGATACTAGGAAGGCAAATAATATAACCATTCCTTAGCATTGCCAAAGAAAATGGGAAAGCTTTCAACATTGCTCCATCCACATTAGTCTCCGGTGGAAGCATAGCCATAACTATGGTATAGAAGTCCATAAGATGTTTGTTTGGGTCCTCATTCACCATGCCATGGAACTTTGGTAACTCTCTAATCAACCCCGGCTTGATCTCGAAGGTTGAGTTAGTTTGGATACACCATTGTTGTGTATCAAGCCTGTGAGAAGCTAGGTCCTTGAGTGTACGATCAGCCATCGTCTCTTCCTCTTTGTCCGAATCTGTGAAATCACTTGATGAAGAAGGAGGAAGTGGCGTGTTTACCGCTCGAATGAAATCCTTTAGTTGAGTGCCGGATCGAAGACGTATTGGACTCGGTCTACCCTTCTTAAGCATTCACCAAAGGTATAACACCTGAAACAAGATTCTCAAAAACTAAGTGGATACGGTATAGAATCTAACAAAGCAAGAATATAGCAAAAAGAATAAAAACAACTAAAATCGTCCGCCGCTCCCCGGCAGCGGCGCCAAAATTTGATGCGTGTCGTAGGTGCAATCAAATTAATTAATATTTCCACTCAATTAAAAATAATATAATGGAAGTCAAGTTCGTTCCCACGAGGAGCAAGAGATTCTAGTTGTAAAAATTGTCACAAAAGGGGGTGTAAAGCAAAAGAAAATAAACAAAGCAATTAAAGTCGAAAGTTGAAAGCAATAAGAGAGACAAGATCAAGGAATCATTCTTCGTTGCAAAACAATGATTAAAGTTATGTTCTTTTCTACTTGTTATTAGTCACAAATTATCACCACTTAGTAGGTAATGACTAGATCGGTGCTAAACCCTAAATCCCTTGTATCACCAGGATACGGAAGTTCTCACTACTGGATTCTATTTACCAAACCACCTAGTAGTAGATCACTCTAGATGTAATTTAAATAAACGCATTAAGATTTATGAACTTATTAGGTCAATATTAGTAGTTAGACTCTTAGATCAAGGTCTACTTGCTAACGTTGTTTTCACACACAATTGCTCCACGGAATCCCTCATGAAGGTCTCGTGTTTGCTACTTATGTAAAGAGTCAAGAAACGATTACTTATCTCCTAACTTTCACTAGCTTTAGATCAAATTAACAAATCAATTTAGCGTGCACTCTAAACAATCTATCAATCAATCATGAATGTCATTAAGATCATTCCTATTAGTAAAAACAAACGATAATCATGTGAAAAACCTCAAGATAGAATTGAAAACAAAAAACTTAAATCATATGTTAAGAACTAGGAATTCATCCTCAATCAATAAGAAAATTAGCTACTCATGCTTTTGAAATTCACACAAATAATAAATATTAAAAAGGAGAATTTTCAAGTTCACACAAATAATTAAGAAGAAGAATCTTAGAAAAGCAAGCAAAAACACAAGTGTTGTGTGTAAAGAGGTGTGAAAAGATGTAGAAAACTTCTCTATTTATAGGCTTCAATATTCTCCAAATCTTCCAAGGATTAGAATCCTTTTCCTTTAGCAATTCAATTTCCAAATCCAAGCTTTTCTCAACTCTTCCACCTTCTCTTTCCAAATTTTAGCCCAATTCTCCATCCAATTCCTAGTCCAAGTCTTCACACCCATGAGAGAAGTCCATAGAAAATTCTGGAATTTTGGTCGGCTGAAAAACCTGGTATTATGGCCGGAATTTGACCGAAATCCGTCGCCTCCGTGATCCGAGATTCTTCTCCGATAAGGGAATATTCCGTCCGGTCCATGATTAGGACTAACGGTCAAAGGTCAAACCGTCGATCAAAAGTCAAGGAGGACGAGTTAGCTTAGTCGCCTTCTTAGTCAGCTTCCGAGTTGGTGATTATTTGGGTCGGATCGGCTCTTCGAACTCGTTTTGGATCGGTCATCGCCGGTACTGAGTCAACTCGCCGGAGTGGAAAACCGGCCGAGTTCTGATTGTTTACAGGACTTCTCAGGCCAATTTTTCAGGCCATTCTCTTCACCTGTAACACACCTAAGCATACATCTAATCGATTTCATTCATATTCATCAGCATCACCTTCATGTATTCTTTTTTGTCTCGATTTCTCTTCTGCTCCCATTCATCGATCGACAACATGCTAGCTCAACTAGTTTTCACCATCAATATACGAGGCAATGCTCAAATTCATTCTCGAGCTCCATTGCTATCGCGTTAAACTCCCAAAAGTATTGAGCAATCAACAAAACCACGAAGTCTTCATAACATCAACAAGCAGCATCGATTTCTCACACGGTGTTGTTCTTCTCAACCGAAACCCGTCGATCCCTAACTTCTCTTTCATGGCAAAGAATAACTCACGGCTTGGATCACTCCCTTCTTTTCGAATCGATTGCAGAAAAGAAGATCGATTTACTCACCTCCAGATCAAACCCATCTCAAGCATCGGCGAGAATCCCATCAATTCGATCTCTCCCTCTCAATTTCGATCGAACCCATGTCTTCGTTCAGAGATAAAAACCCAAATTTCAAACCGAATTCAACTTCTCTTTTGCAATTTCTTCTCCATCACAAGAAACCCTTTTCCCATCTCTTAACTCTCGATTTCACAAGACGACTCAATCAACACCATTTCTCGATTCAAGACCTATTTTTCTTTATCCGAGCTTCGCTCATCAATCTCTATCGAATTCACCTTCGATTTCTTCTCTACCATCGACGCTCATCGATTACGCTCTCTCAAACTTGACCCGAGACAAACACCCACACTCTGTGTATCAATTTCACCTTCTCTTCTCTCTCCTTGCCCCGAGTTCGATCTCGAATAATAGATGACCTCTTTTCTCTTCTTTCAGATGCATAACAATGATTGAAATGAAATGATTGAGAATATCTTCTCGAGCTAGGGTTATAGAAATAGGTTATTCAGTGTCTGGTCACTGTGATAAGGGCTAACCTGATGGCAGCCCCTTAACCTCATCTGGACTTCATTTAGTATTCCTCCCAAAAGAGTTGCCCCTTAACCTTGACTGGGCTCCAGATAGTGTTCGCCCATGAAATGACAATTTTGCCCTTTTGCTCAAATTGGGTAATTTCTTCTTCTTTTCGTTCGTGCGACTCCGTAGTAGCTATAAAACTCAAAACAAGCGTAAAATACATAATTTACAAGAAAAATAGCAAAGAAAGCATAAACAATAGATAGTAAATAGGATGTATTCTACACCCTATCACGGGACAGCGACGGAAAGACAATCGACTGGGTAATAAAATTATTTAACCTAGTTTACTCTTTTTTTTTCTATAGTTTTTTAAATGGGTTTTAATTCATATTAGTTTTTGTCTGAATATGTTGCTTTATCACATATTTTTTACTTAGTACTTTGATGTGGTTTAGATTCTTTACAGATCCAGAATATAATATTTCACCTGCTTCTAAAATATGTATATAGAACTTTTGATTGAGGATATATATATATAAACAAGAAACTCAGATTACCTGGATTCTTGTTTATCGGAAATCAAGGACTTATTGTTACATGACCATCGATCGAGATCATGCAGAAAGTAGGATCATTAGAAAAAACGACAGGAACAATTTTCTATATAAAGTACGCAAGTTTTATAAATCGTAATTAACATTTTCCGTGATAAATTTGTTTGTATTCTTCCGGCCACTATTCATGTACATAGCCCCGTTTGATGCCTTCCATTTTTATTTCCGAATAAGGGAGATGATCGGACTATTCCTTATAGCGACAACTTTCTCTAATAATGTTTGATACGTTTTTATGATTTTTCTTTTTTAATTTTACTTGCATAACTCTTACCCAATTGTTATCATTGCGGAATTTTATGAACCACAGGCCGGATGGAATTCGTAGGATATTAAAAAAAGGTACGTCGACGAAGTCCTAGCATACATAGCAGAGACAAAGCGAAAACTTCATGAGAAGGGAAAAGAGCAGGAAACTATCAACGAAGTATCCGGAAGGTAGAGAAGGACTTGTAACAAGAAAAGGAGTCAAGAGGAGTCAATGCTCCAAAAAAAAGAAAAGAAGAGGAGTCAACGAAAGCTACCAAGACTGCATTTTTTTTTTTATATAGGAGTCTTGGAAGGTTTTTTTTTGAAAATAATACTTATATTACTTGAGTCTCTATTAATCTGCGGTCGAGACTCTTGACGGACTCGTGTTGAGCACAGGAAGGTTCAGTTATGTAATTTTTACAGTATTTCTTTTAGGCTACTCGGTGGCTCGCATAGTTTAGCGCCTTTTTTGTAAATTTTTTTCCTGGCATTTTTAGGGGCGACCCCAAAAGAATTAGGGGCGACCCCAAAAGATTAGGGGCGACACAAAAAGACAAAAAAGGTCACCCAAACCTAAAACAAAGCCACCCCTTATCTCAAATTTTTCGAAATGGCAAATATGCCCTCCATAATTGGTAGTTAAGTCTACAATCGAGAGAAATTTGTTATATAGAGGAGATTCCATTTTCACATGATTGAGAACAACCAGAATCGGTAGTTTCATGATGTTTATTGCCTCCCGATTATGGTAATAGCCCCAAATTCGAAATTTTCAAAAACCAATAGGAATTTTAGATTTCTCTATTTTCACAATCGGTAGTTTCATGATGTTTATTGCCTACGGCCTACCGATTGTACAATCGGTAGTTTCATGATGTTTATTCCCTCCCGATTATGGTAGTAGCCCCAAATTTGAAATTTTCAAAAACCAATAGGAGTTTTAGATTTCTCTATTTTCACAATCGGTAGTTTCATGATGTTTATTGCCTACCGATTGTACAATCGGTAGTTTCATGATGTTTATTGCCTCCCGATTATGGTAGTAGCCTCAAATTCAAAATTTTTAAAAAACCAATAGGAATTTTAGATTTCTCTATTTTCACAATCGGTAGTTTCATGATGTTTATTGCCTACCGATTGTACAATCGGTAGTTTCATGATGTTTATTGCCTCCCGATTATGGTACTAGCCCCAAATTCGAATTTTTCAAAAACCAATGGAATTTTGGATTTCTTTGTTTTCACACTCGGTAGTTTCATGATGTTTATTGCCTACCGATTGTACGATCGGTAGTTTGATGATGTTTATTGCCTACCGATTATGGTAGTAGCCCCAAATTTAATTATTTCAAAATAAAGCAAGGAAGAGAAGAACATAGTCACAATCGGTAGATAATTTTTTTTCTTCTAAACTACCGATTATGAAGGGACATATAAATATTTTCAACCAATTTTATCATTTTGTGTCGCCCCTAAAAAAAAGTTTTTTTTCCTTATCAATGAAATTTTGTTTGCGAAACCCCTCAGGCTCATAACGCTAGGCTCTCTCTCTCAATGGGATCAAAGTAGAGTCCCCTTTCAAAGTGCATTGGTATATGGCAGTTACAGAATAAGCCATTAACGGGCCAATGGTTAGTTAATCCAGACAAATTCTTCTTCTGATAATCTGATGGATGCGATTTCAGATTGGGAAAGACCCTTTTCTCAAGAAGAACTTGACGAAATCGACGCGGTTATTGCTTCTGTAACACCACAAATCAAACCACAGAATGATATTAATAGGGTTCCATTAAACAATCGGCGATTACCCAATTGGGGAATTCATAATTGCACAAATCTAAATGCTGGTTCATCCTCTAACCCTAGAAATCAAGGTACAGTTTTTAATTTCTTTTTTTCTTCGGAGTTTAGTGTTCTGATTAGAAATGTTCCTCATTTCAGTTAGCCATAAGGTGGAATACCCGGAAATGAAATTCGGAGGACGTATTGTGTACAGTAAAACTGTGTCTGAGGTAGAAAAAGCTGCCAAGGAGCTTTTGGAGATCATTGAAGTGAAGAAAATTTATATGGAGCAAGTTAGTCTTGGTTTTGATATTGAATGGAAACCCACATTCAAAAAAGGTTGGTTCAGTAACCTGAATTGACATTCGGCCTTATCCGACTTTCTAGTGGTAACTGTTTAGTTTGGATTATGCTCGTAAAATTGCACTGCATTGCATTATAGGCAACCAATTTAGGCATGTGAAATTCAACACTTGTGTGGACTACTATGGACATGTTTTTATGTGTATGTAACTTTGTCACTGGTGATGCTGAATCTCTTAACTTTGTTGTAGGACTGGCAGTTTGAGCTTATTGGTCTTTAAAGTTAACTTGCTGAAGGTTTAGTTTCCTTTAACAACTTGCAGGTCTCTAGTTCTTGTCACGTATTAGTATGTGCATTGTCATTTGTTTAGTCCTCTCCGTGTTTTCCGGTTATATATCCTATAAATAGGTTCTTCAGCTCTTGTATCTTCTATAAATAGGTTCTTTGCTAGCATGGTATTAGATAAGTTTTAAAACCTTATAGTCAGAGTTATGTTAAAAACATTTTCTTGTTAATAACATACTATAAGGAGTAATATATAGAGCAAGTGTAAGTTTGTGAAAACTCTAAAATTTTAATGATACACCTTGAAATCTTCAGGGGGAAAACAGGGAAGGTTGCAGTAATGCAGATATGTGGCGATCCTGGTCTATGTTATGTCATGCACATACATCATTCTGGTATCCCTCCAGTTCTGCAGTCACTTCTTGAGGATCCTACATCTGTGAAGGTGTAATAATTTGTAATATCTCTGATACTGCTTCTAGAATTAGCTAAATATTTCTGATATAAATCATTTTGTTGAACTTATTTATCGATTGGCTTGATGCCTTTGAAGGTTGGCGTTGCAATTGGTGGCGATGCTGTTAAAGTTTTTATGGATTATAATGTATGTGTTAAATCTTTGGAGGACCTCTCAGATCTTGCAAACATAAAACTTGGTGGATTACCAAAAATGTGGGGTCTTCGTTCACTTGCTGAAACTCTTGTCCAGGAGCAGGTTATATTTTTGAAATCCATCTTAAGAATATTTGCTCGCATTTCCTTGACAGTGTTACCTAATTTTGATAATCTTAGACAAGTTCTGTATGTAAATCTTTTTATACAAATTGTTTTTGTTTCGTCTACTTGTAGGGGTTCTTCTAGTAAGTAGGTCATCTCATGCAGTAGCATGTAACTGACCATAATACTGTCGAGGGTAGTATACTAGCTTGTGTTCTTTTTCGCCTTCTCCCTCATTCTGTAGACATCTTGGGTCTACCATCCGCGTCAACAATAACACAAGCAATCAGTTTTCTGCATCATACATGCTTCAAATAACCTTGATTTGGTACTCTGAAGAGACCCCAATCTTAAGATCAAGGGATGTTTGCAATCCCGCCTAGTCCTTTTACATGGTTTTATCCTGTAAACTTTTTAGACAAGCAGACATTGCATGGTTATTTCATTACTAGTGTGAATGCACAAATTTATATGTACTATAGGCGTTAAACAACTTAAAAGTTTATGTATTTTTTTCTTCGGTAAACAATTTGTAGTGCAGCTATATGGAAACAGCATTGACACTGTTGCTTGTTGGAGTTACTTTGATCCATTGCTATAATATACTTGGGCATTGACCTACACATTCATAATCGCAGCTGTTTGTGATAACTGGACCAGTAGCTTTTGCCATCTCTATTTAATAATTTCCTCACTTTTGTTAGAACGTTAACCTTGTCTGAAATTCCAGTAAGTTACAGAATAGGTTGCCGGAGATACTAATATTTGTTGAATTATTGCAGATAAAGAAGCCTGGGAACTGGGAAACTTATGTTCTATCAAAACACCAGTTCGATTATGCTGCCTTGGATGCTTTTGCTTCTTGGCACTTGTATCAGGTAAACAAATTCTTATCTGTCTTAGAGGATTGCTAAAATTATTACCCAACCCAAGGGACCATTCCAGTTTTTTTTCTTTCCGGAGCTTCAAAGGCCTAGCTAGACCCCAAGCATGGATTAACATTGTAGGCGTCACCCATCAAAATCCTTTCTAAAACAACAACCGTCATACGAATAATGTTTTTTTGTGAGTAAACAGTCAGTGAAGCAGTCAAAAAATGGTTATAAAGTTAAAAACTGGAGAATAATTGAGAAAGATGTTTTTCACTGTGGTTACTACTGCTTCAGTTTGGGTACCCACACCCCAACAGTAACACGACTAAAACGGAGGAATAATTGGAAATGGTCTGTTACTGTTACCCCGGTCTTGTTAAACACTGGTCAAAACATTGCTTCCAGCTTGTATACCCACGCTTGGGAAGAATGGTTTGTATTTTGGTGCGAAAATGTACCCGAGAAGTTCACTGTAGTGCTTGTCACTGAAGCAGAATTTTATTCTCTTTACAGAATTAATCCCCATTCTTTCAAAAATTATACAGCAGACTATTTATCTTATCTACTCGAACAGGTTCTGGGAAGTCTTCCAGATGCTGTAGATAACAACGTTGCGGAAGAAGTTAATGATTCATCTCTATGGTTAGGCAGTATGATAAGTACTCCTACCAAAGGAACCCATTTCTGGTTATGTATTGTTTTCTTTAGTTAAGGAAATTTTTGAAAGAAACTAAATTTATATGGATTTTTCTTTATCATCAAATCCATGGTAAGGTAAAAGTAAAAAAGAAAAAAAAAACTGATTTACCCATGTAAATGTAACTACATGCATTTCTATTCTCTAATAAGAAACATGATATAGCGACAGATAATTTCAGAGACGTCCATAAATTCAGATAATATCTTGCCCAAGTCATTGCATATCATGTGGGTGTTCATTGCATATCATGTGGGTGTTCAGTAGGATGAGTCATTGTTAGTTGTGCCATGATCACATCTTTTGTTTCTTTAGTTAAAAAATGTTAGACTGCAGAGACTAAATCATTATTAAATTAGTCAAAATATTATATTATAAAAAATTAGTCACAGCTTGCAGGATTCCTTTTTCTTTTTTCTCTTATTCTTGCTATTTCTATAACCCAAGTTGGAGCTTGGAAGCAAAGCCTAACTACAAGATCCTTCAAGAACAACCACCCTTCATCATAAACAGGTTCTCTGATATTCTTGATTGCTGCTATTCACCAAATGAATCAAGAAACTGCGAAAGCTGTTAGGCAAATCTCGAAATGCACCATCAAGCCACACAAAGTTTCAGAAGAATCAAAACAGCCACTATACTTGACTCCATGGGATTTACCCATGTTCAATACTAATTACATTCAAAAGGGTCTTCTCTTTAAAAAACCTTTACCTTCATTAGAAGATCCAACCCCTACCATCACGTTCATCGATCAACTTAAACACTCTTTATCTATAACATTAACCCATTACTATCCTCTTTCAGGCCGTTTAGTGACAAGACAACAGCAGGATCCACCATTTTATGCTATTTATTTGGATTGCAGCAATGATTCTGTTGGAGCTGAGTTCATTCATGCAACAGTAGACTTGAGCATGGTGGATATTCTTGCACCAATAGATGTGCCGCGGATTGTCCAATCTTTTTTCGCTCGAGGGAGCCATCAACCATGATGGACACACTGAACCTTTGTTAGTGGTACAGGTGACCGAGTTATTAGACGGCATCTTCGTGGGCTGTAGTTTGAACCATATTTTAGGAGACGGAACTGCTTACTGGAAATTCTTCAATTCATTTGCAGAAATCTGTAGGAAACTAAGAAAAAGTAACAAAGAAGCAGGCGATTATCATCATTTTGATTGGAGCATCTCTCATCCACCTATAACCAAGCGCTTGTTTTTGGATGCTTACAAAGATACACCCCTCATCAACCTTCCATTCTCTCATCACAAAGAATTTGTCGCCCGATACCAACAACCAACTCTCAGAGAAAGAATGTTCCATTTCACAGCAGAATCAACGGCGAAACTCAAAGCTAAAGCCAATGAAGAATGTGAAGTGAAATATATTCAAATATCCTCATTTCAAGCCCTAAGTGCTCTCGTATGGAAATCAATAACAAGAGCACGTAACTTTCCTTCAGAGAGAAAAACAAACTGTGCGTTAGCAATCAACAATAGGCCGAGATTGAACCCACCTTTGTCTGACAACTACTTTGGCAACAGCATTCACGTAGTGGTCGGGACTACAACTTCAGGGGAGTTACTAAAGAACAGTGTTGGATGGGCAGCCTTACTTTTGCACCAGGCAGTAAACCAACACACTGATTCGAAGATTCGGGGATCGGTAGACGAATGGATGAAGACACCATATATATTTCAGTTTGCACAAGTTATTGACGCCTCTAGTGTGATGATGGGAAGTTCCCTAGATTTGACATGTATGGTTGTGATTTTGGGTTAGGAAAAGCCGTGGCTGCACGAAGTGGATATGCTAATAAGTTTGACGGGAAGGTGTCATCTTACCCTGGTCTAACAGGGACAGGGAGCGTGATGCTAGAGGTATGTCTTCCGCCTGCATCAATGAGTGCACTTGAATCTGATGAAGAGTTTATGGATGCTGTATCTCCTCATGAAATTCATTCCTTACACCTTGCCTAAGTTTGCTTAGCTTGCTTTTTTACGAATTGAAATAAAGAAATAATGATCTTTATTTACACTATGTCAGCAATGACGTTTGTCAGGTCTTTAATTAATACTCCGTATGAGTGAACCCGAAAAGTAACAAATATACTAGCAGAGATTAAATCTCTTTATGGTATTAGTCCCTGTTCTTCCGTAAGTTACACAGTAGACTATCCTTCTTATCTACTTGAACAGGTTCTGTTATCTCATGATGGATCGGCGGATTTTTGGGCTGTGAATAGAGCTGGCAAACAAGCCAAAACCCGCGGGTTTGCCCGGCCCGGCCCGTAAAAAACCCGCACCCGGCTCGGCTGGTGTCTAAACAAGCCGGGTTAGGGTTGGAGAAATGCTGGCTTGTGGGAAAACGGGCTAACCCGTCCCGCCCAGTGAAACCGCTGGTACAACCCGTAAACCCGTAGTTCCATTTTCCCACCGCGTGTCCCTCGGGCCCTTACCTATATTCCAAGTGTCGAACATATATAGCAGAAGAAGAACCCTAGCGTCCATCACTTTGTGCTCTTTTCTCGTCTTCCTCTTTCTTCTTCTCCTCCCCTACTTTTAAAATCCGTGACCTTCTATGAAGTGAAATCGTTATATGAGATCGAGAAAAAGCGAGGAAAAGATTAAAAAGAAATTAAAAATGGTTGTGTGACTCAAGGAGGTGATTTAAAGACGCAAGCGAAAAGGTAATTCGAGAGGGTGTAATTTAGGGTTCTTTGAATTCATAACTAATTACTTGTAAAATTGATCATGAATTGAGGAATTAAAGTATGGGTTTAGCCAATTTGAAGATTTGGATAGATGTTTGAGTTGATAATTTGAACAAGGAAGATGGGGTTTTGAAATTAAGGTTTGTGTGATATGATTGAGTTAGGGTTTGAACTGGTTTGAGGTGTAGATGACACAGAAGCTTCTGAAGAGGTGGAAATGGATCTGAAATTGAAGGATGGGGAAATCAGTTCAATTAATTGAAAAAAGGAAAGATCAGATGAATAGGGTTGATGTTAACGGCAAGGTGCCGATATCTAGTTGATGGTTCGAATGGAAGATTTCAAGTGGCCTCATCCAAGCCTTGTGATCAACCAAGATGGCTTTGATGTTGTTAATGGAGGAAATCGGTGAAGCAACGGTGGCTAATTTCTATTACGAAACAACTTGATTGAAATTGGGGATTTACGGTTTTGGGTTTGGTCTAAAATGATGTTGATTGTGTTGTTCGATAGTTGGAGCTATTGGTAATGATTTTGGGGGATTAAATGGTGGAAACTTGTGGTTTCTTGATCTTTCATTTGAGAAAATACTGAGACTTAGATGTATGTTAGGACGTTTGTGAAGATGCGAGATGCAGCTCTTGATTTTTGTGTTAATGAATCCACGATTGAATGTGTTGAAATTTGACGAGGTGTCGGACTCGCAAAAAATAAATTTCTACTTCTCTTTAACTAGCAAGTAGTATAATGTAAGTAGGATCGTCCCAAGGGAGGTATGAAGTTCAAGTTGTTATGCAAATACTCTTAGTAAAGATGATTTTGTTGTAGAAATCTTTTGAAAATTGTAAAATGTATTCAAATATGAGATGTAATTGATTAAAGGTTCATTCTAGACCACGGAATACAAACCAAATTGATAGATAGCTATATTCTTCACATTATCATGTTACTAACAACCTAGAATAATTAGTACGCTCAACTATTAAGTTACTATCTCCTAGCTCACCGGATACTAAGCGCTCGACTCTACGGTTCCTACTTGCCAAGTTTCCTGAGGTACGCTTACTAGGTTTGACTTGAACAAGTGCTCTAAATTCTGTGAGATAAGGTTGCTCCTAGTGATGAACTCAAAGCATGAATCACCTACTAGTGTTGATTTCTACATATGGGTACTTAACAAAGTCCCATCATCAATACCACATATTACTACTTGTGTTTATCTTCTCTAGACAATTACGGGTCGAAGAAAATCTAAACTAGCAAATAGACTAAGAATTAATGATTCAATTTCGAACTTAAACCCTTAACAAATAATCCATAGACAATATTAGCATGGTAGAAATCAATCAATAACATTAATGAATGCAAGAGAACAAGTTTTTCATATCAAATATAGATTCATATTTCGGGCTTCGAAATCGCCCTTAATCAAAGAGAGTTTTAGTTACTCATAATATTGGAGTTCATCATCATCAAATAATAATGGAAATAAAGTAAAGAAGATGAAAATATTAAATGAAAGCAAACCCTAGCTCCGGCTCTCTGCAAAACTCCAAGAAGAATACGTCATTTAAAAGAATAGAAACCTTTTCTTTTTATAGCCTTCCCACTTTCTAAAATTAGGTCTTCAAAGTCCATCACCAAAAAGTCCACCAAGCCCATGAACCATGTGTGAGAAACCCATTTGAAAATATGTCCCAAAAATATGCTCGCCGGAAAACTGGTGCATTGGCCGGAAATTGGCCGGAATCCGGCGCCGACAAGTAGCTCAGGTGACCGCCAAAGTTCACCCGGTCACCTGTGAAACATCAGTCTACTGAGTTAACTCGGTTAAGTAGACCGAGTCAGGGTGAATCAAGTCTGTCTAACTCAGTGATCCAGATAACCCTAGTCAGATCTGAGTCACAGTCTAACTCAGCTGACTTGGCTCTAGGCATGAGCCATTGCATTACTTCACTGCATCAGTTAGCACCATTTAATCCTAACATTGACAGCTACATCTGTAGCTCCATCTCCGATTGCAACCTCATTGCGCTTCACAGCGTCAGTTCCAGCTCCTATTGCACACAGTTATTACAAACCATGCCAGCAACCCATTGTACCTAACATTCATCTCTCATTCAGGCTACACAGTTAACTAAGCTATTTCAGCCGCAACAGATCAAACACCATCTTGAAACAGCAGTACCAACATTCTGTATCTTCTTGATAATTCAATTCAACCACTTCGCACCCCGATTCATTTTCAAAGTAATCACACACATGGACTTAGCATCATGTCCGCCATTTAACTCATACCTTGGCTCCCGCAAGAATCTTCAAATCCACCTGAGCATCGTCATCGCCTTGCTATTGAGCTACCCCGCAGTAACACCAGCTTGTCTGAACTGCTCTGCACCTAACTATTGAGCATCTCGCTCCACCTGCTGTCTCGGATACAACAACAACAATTTGTACGGCGGCAGCTCCAGTTAACTCCTACAATTTCAGTTCAACACCTTGATACTCGCAGCTACCCTGTAAAACATTCATATTCAGGTTCACTATCTCAGCTCCACTCTCTTCTATTCGAACTATCGTCTCCCTGGCACATTTAAGCTTCAAGCGCTATTGTTGGAGGTCCACTGCCTTCTCGGCTCTTGCACCAACTCCAACTATGCAGCTTTAGTCGCATAAAGTCACTCCATTTACTCCAGCCATCACCCTGTAGCATAGGTAACTAACTGCAACCAGCGCCACCAGTTCAGTTGTATCTCCTTAGCATCAACCACTAGCACCATCTCTGCCTCTTAACTTGTTGTTCCTGTTCTCAGATTCATTCCCTGTAAAACATATACTCACAAGCCCATTCACAGTTCCATTTTCGGCAATCACCAGCTTACCACCACTCTAGCCTTGGATCATAGCACATAAGCACAACCATTCTGCAACAGCAGCTCCATCTCAGTCCATGCATATTGCACTGGCACCAGTTTACTCGCCACAAAGCATCATGGCTTGTAGACCACTCAAACCCATCTCGAAACACATTTCTTCTTTACATTCTCATTTTGCCAATCAATCTCTGGCACCACTTGAAGTCGTACCCAACCAAGTCATATGCATTACAACCCATTCTCGCAACTTCCCACGCTTTGTACTTCCTTTAACCAACAATCGATACCAACAAAGCAACAACACCATTGCACTCGGCAAGAACAACCCGGATCCATCAAAGAAAGCAACATCCATTGTAACCTAAGCATCATATACGTCAGCAACACATCCACCTGCGGAACATCAACAAGCATCAACAACAACCACTGCACCTAGATCTCCTTCGCATGCGGTTTCTGTCAACTCAAACCCCACAGTTTCATTGCAATCACCATCTAATCCCGCACTTTTTTGAAACTCAACGGTTTAGCTTCACAAGCTTCATCTCTTCATCTGAAACAACACCAACAATCTCCTTTCTCTCGACTTCATCTGAGCAACAGCTGCATCAACGCAAGATACAACACCAGTAGCAGCAGCACATACACTGCACCTGCCATTCCAGCTTCTCACTACTCATACCCGCTGCACAACACTGACCTTGCTTAGGAACTCCACCAGTTGCAACTCCATATTCTAACACCACTGCCAGAAACACAAACCCTGCAATATACCACAACTACTATAGCATCAGATCCATGTTCTTCTTGATGAAACAGATTCAAACCCCATCATCCACAACTCCATAATCTCCGTGAATTGCAGCGAGTTCAAACACACAACTCCAACCACAGTAAACTCACATTTGCTAACAACACACAACAAGACGCTCCATCATTCGCTCAAACTGTCAATCCTGCAATCCAGCTCATCACTACTCATTCAGTCTTCATGTTCTCACCAAACAACCACCGATTCTTCCTCAAAATCGAATCCACGGAAAACCCATTTCCCATCTTCTCACAAATCGATC
Organism: Papaver armeniacum; assembly: GCA_023531295.1. NCBI lineage: Eukaryota > Viridiplantae > Streptophyta > Magnoliopsida > Ranunculales > Papaveraceae > Papaver > Papaver armeniacum. The sequence continues at coordinate 65,407 of JAJJWW010016304.1, forward strand.
TAAAATCAACCATCTTCACTGATTTCGGGCAAACCTTGGTAAACCATCTCATAACCCAGTTGAATTAATTCAAACCCTAATTTCCTTCTTAATTTCTGCTACATCAGAGCATCAACAGCAACAGTGAAATCTTTGAATCTCCATCTCTCTGTAATAGCTTCATCAGTTCTCCATTACAACAACAGCCGACTCTCCTCTCATGATTTCAGGTGGAGAAAGTGAAGTAAAGATAATGAGACACTAAATTTTAGGTTTAGTGTAGGAATGGGGGTCTTGAGGTGAAGTAGATAAGGGGTACCGAGAATGACTCTAGGCACCCGTGAATAGGACAAGGGCCAACCAAATGGCAGCCCTTGTGTTGACTCAGCTCGATACCGATGTCACTCGCTTGCGCCCTTATGCTCCCAATTGAACGCTCTCTTCTTCTTTCGAGTTCCTCCACCAACATCCGTCTCTTACTTCTCAGATTAACTTCTTCTCTTCAATGTCTCCTCATCACTAAAGCTGTCGTGCTTTTCAGACAGAAATTTGCATCACTAAAGCCGACACATACTTTTCAGACAGAGATGAAGAAATAAAAGCTAATAGTGAGAAATAATCTGCCTCAAGAGAAGTTGCACATGAGATGAGACTTTGCGTTTGTTTCTTCTCCTTTTGTTCCAAATGACTCCAAAGTACCTAAATATTCAAAGGCAAACATAAGATACATAATTTACAAGAAAACTAGCAGAGAAAGCATAAACAATAGATAAATATCAAGGTGTTTTAGACACCTATCAAATTCCCCCACACTTAGACTTTGCTAGTCCTCGAGCAAATCAAACAAAATAATTTTAAAGCATACATACAACTCCGTCTCGTCGAGGCAACGGTTAATTTTAGCATAAGTAACAAGCCTTTGAACCCCTAGGTGTCCCTAGTGGACGAGTTTTAGTCTCGTGAAGGTTTACAAGAGGTCTGCCTACAAAACCTATATTTCCAACTCCGTCTATTTGTGACAAATCAATGAATGAATCCAAAATGACTACAGGAGGAGGTACCTTGCACAAATTCAGTTCATATATAAGTAAATAAAGCTCTAATTAGATAGTCGAACAAGCCACAATACTCGGAAACTAACAAACCACAATCACAATGAAAAGATTAAGAAGATGGATATAGATGTAGATGTTGGCGAATGTTCACAAGTGTTCGATGTTTCCCATATCCGTCCAAGGTCACTACTAAGATGAACCTATTCCTATTGGATTGAAGCTCTTGGTCAATTCTAATGTCAACACACTTGGCATATACAAGGGAACCGGTAGTCAACAAACTTATTTCTACATCAACTGTTTGGCATATACAAGGGAACCAGGAGTGACTTTATTCACCAAATATAATACTTTCTTTTCTTTTTCACTTTTTTTTTTTTTTTTTTTTTTTTGTGACAAAGATGATTCGATCTTTTGGATCCAAGCGCATGCTTCTTGTCGGCAAGTACGTGATAGTTGCCTTGGATCCCGCATTCCACGCTTGTTTAGGCGACGGAGATGTGGGGACTACGTTTCACACATACCGCTATTCCCAAGTGTCATTCTTATTCCGTTTGGTCTAATTGGTCGGTCTCTTCTTTTTCTTTTTCTCTTTTTTTTTTTCTTTTTCTAGCAACTCAATCACTCTATTTCATCCTAGCAGTAATAACATGTCGATGTTTAGTGACCCACCAAAGCACTTAGAGAACAATAGATAAATATGGAAAGTAAAATAAAAATAGAATGCGATATGGTGATATTCCGAGATATGGTAACGACTATCATGTTATTTGTGATTCCTGAGCTATGTTCGTTCTTGTTAATTAATGGGTTCCTCAACTCCTGCAATCAAAATGATTCCATCCACTAATGGTGTCATCCTAAAGGCACAAGTTTCTAGATTTAGGAGTTCAAAAGCACAAATTTTCTTGGTTTTTCTATTTCTGATTTTTTTTTTTTTTTTTTATGGCATAAAACTACTAAACGCATAAAACAAACTATACAAACATATAAATGCTCCCCCACACTTAAACTTTACATTGTCCTCAATGTAAAATTGAATCATCCAACGAAGGTTCAAGGTGGGAAATTCCGCAAATGATATGCAAAAACAAGAAAATAAAGAGAAAATGCTTTAAAAATAAAAAGATAAAGGGAAAGATACAAAACCGGTGGGTTTGCCTCCCACTTAGCGCTTGGTTTAATGTCGTCATCCCGACTTTCGGCTCCAATTACTCCTCAGGAGGGGAGTGGGTCACTCAATGTGATCATATCCTGATTCTCCGTCACAAGCTGCTCATAGTATGGTTTCAAGCGATGGCCGTTAACCTTGGAAATCAGCCCTGTTTTGGGACTAGTTATCTCATTGCACCATGCGCAAAACACATTAGTAACAACAAATGGTCCAACCCATACGGACCTAAGTTTACCGGAAACAATTTAAGGCGAGAATGGAATAAAAGTACTTTTCTGCCCTACTTCAAAACTCTTTCGGAAATCATTTTATCATGGAAAGCCTTGGTCTTTTCTTTGTAAATGCGTGAACTTTCATATGCATCATTACGTATCTCTTCTAACTCATTGAGCTGAAGTTTCCTATGTTCACCAAATTTGCATCTAATTCCATATTACATACCTTGATAGCCCAATAAGCTTTGTGTTCAAGTTCGACGGGAAGATGGCAAGGTTTGCCATAGACAAGCCTAAAAGGAGACATACCGATGGGTGTCTTATAAGCTGTCCTATATGCCCACAAAGCGTCATTGAGTCTATAACTCCAATCTTTCCTTGTAACATTCACCGTCTTCTCTAATATGGACTTAATTCCCGGTTGGAAATTTCAGCTTGACCACTCGTTTGTGGATGATACGGTGTGCCAACTTTATGAGAAATGTTATACTTCTTTAGAAGAGCGTGAAAGGATCTCTTGAAGTGCGAACCTCCATCACTAATCACCGCTCGAGGTGTTCCAAACCTAGAAAGATATGTTCCTTCACAAACTCACAAACAATATGAGAATCATTGGTAGGGGTGGCTTTAGCTTCCACCCACTTAGAAACATAATCTACAGCAAGAAGTATAAAAAATTTCCCATTGGAATTCACGAAAGGCCCCATAAAATCGATACCCCAAACATCAAAATCTCAACGGCGAGAATTGGTGTTTGCGGCATTTGGTTTCTAGCACCAAGGTTGCTGTCCTTTGACACCTATCACAAGCCTTACAACATAGATATGCATCCTTAAACAATGTAGGCCAATAAAAACCACTTTCGAGAACCTTGAGGGCTGTCCTCTTGGCTCCGAAATGGCCACCACAAGCATATGAGTGACAAAAATTCAGAATTGATTGGAACTCGGATTCAAGTACGCACCTGCGGATCATTTGATCGGAGCAATGCTTCCACAAATAAGGTTCATCCCATATATATTGCTTAGCAATCTTCTTGAGCTTGTGTTTTTGGAATGTAGACATGGAACTAGGTACTTGTCCCGTCACCAAGAAGTTAACAATATCAGCGTACCATGGAGTTGTGCCACCAACCGCAAAGAGTTGTTCATCCGGGAAGCTATCATGCAAAGGAATTGCTTCTTCGGACACAACCAATCTGCTTAGATGATCCGCTATAGTATTCTCACTGCCCTTCTTGTCCTTGATTTGCAAGTTGAACTCTTGAAGAAGAAGAATCCACCTTATGAGCCTTGGCTTAGCATCCTTCTTTGTGAGCAAGTAACGAAGTGCAGCATGGTCGGAGAAAACCACCACTTTTGTACCCACCAAATAAGATCGAAACTTTTCTAGTGCAAACACTATGGCCAAAAGCTCCTTTTCAGTAGTGGAGTAGTTGATTTGTGCTCCGTTGAGAGTTCTAGAAGCATAATAAATGGCATATGGAACTTTGCCATCTCGCTGTCCCAACACGGCTCCAACGGCATAATCACTTGCATCGCACATCAACTCAAATGGTTTGCTCCAGTCCGGTGGTTTGATGATTGGTGCGGTAGTCAACAACTCTTTCAAGGTGTCGAAAGCTTCCTTGCATTCCTTGTCACAATCAAAGGCCACATCTTTTTGCAAGAGTCTACACGGGGCATTGCAATCTTGGAGAAATCCTTGATGAATCTCCTATAAAAACTGCATGACCAAGAAAAGAGCGAACCTCCCTCACATTTGTGGGGTATTGTAAGTTCCGAATCAAATCTATCTTAGCCTTGTCAACTTCTAACCCCTTAGAGGATACAACATGACCTAGCACAATCCCATGATTGACCATAAAGTGACATTTTTCCCAATTAAGCACAAGATTAGTTTCTACGCATCGTTTAAGAATAAGTGCAAGGTTATCTAAGCATTTGTCAAAAGAATCACCATACACGTTTGAAATCATTCATAAACACTTCTATGATGCTTTCCACATAATCTGAGAATATACTTACCATACAACGTTGAAAAGTGGCTGGTGCATTGCACAAGCCAAATGGCATGCGTCTATATGCAAAAGTGCCAAAAGGGCAAGTAAACGTTGTCTTTTCTTGATCTTCTGGAGCTATTACAATCTGGTTATAACCTGAAAAACCGTCAAGAAAGCAATAATAAGAATGTCCAGCCAATCTTTCAAGCATTTGATCAATAAATGGTAAGGGAAAATGGTCCTTTCGGGTGGTAGAGTTGAGCTTAGGTAGTCAATGCAAACTCTCCAACCGGTCTGAATTCTAGTTGGAACCAAGTCATTATCTTCGTTTTTCACCACCGTAATTAGGACTTCTTTGGAACGACTTGAACCGGGCTCACCCATTTTCTATCGGATATGGGATAGATAACCCTGACATCCAACAACTTCAGGATTTCTTTCTTGACTACTTCCATCATCGGAGGGTTCAAGCGACGTTGAGCTTCCCTTGTTGGTTTTGCCCCCTCCTCAAGAAGTATTCGGTGCATACATGTGGAAGGACTGATTCCTTTGATATCGGCAATGGTCCACCCAATGGCAGACTTGTACTCTCTTAGCACTTTCGAACAAGCTTCTCCTCTTGCACCTTGGTAAGGTTGTTGGCAATGATCACCGGTAACTCTTCCTTGTCACCTAAATACACGTATTTAAGGTGATCCAGGAAGAGGTTTCAACTCAAGAATAGGTGCTGCACAATCGACGGTAAAAGTTTCTCATTAGTAAGCGGCAAAGAAACATAAGACACATTATATTTTGGTGGAACTTCTTGTAATGAGTTAAGAGACAAAACAGCCTCTTTAAGCTCATCACAAATAGACAATTCACTTTCAATGTCTTTGTATTTTCCATAACCTAAGCCTTCCACTATGGTGTTTTCTAAAGCATCTTCACCATTCAATTCAAAAAATCTGTTGAGCTAGAGAATCAATAATATCAATTGAAAAACGAGGAATGCACATCACTAGGATATCTCATAGCTTCAAAGATATTGAAATTTATGATCTCATCATCAAATTCCATAGTTAAAGCGCCCTTGAAAACATCAATCTTTGTTCTAGCGGTTCTCATGAATGGTCTACCCAATGACAAGGGAGTAGACGATGGTGAATCTTCATCCATCATGTCAAGAACATAGAAATCATTTGGAAATATGAGTTGATTGACCTGCACCAAAACATCTTCAATAACCCCTTTCGGGTAAGAATTAGACCTATCAGCAAGTTGTATAACAATACCGGTATTCTTAAGAGGTCCAAGATTCAATGATTCATAAACGGAGGCAGGCATAACATTAATGGATGCTCCTAAATCTAACATAGCACGTTCAAACTTTGATTTTACCAATAGTACATGGTATGGTGAAACTACCGGGGTCTTTCAACTTAGGTGGGAGTTTCTTTTGAAGATATGCCGAAGCATTCTCCCCACACTCATTACCTCGTTACCGGTCAATTTGTGCTTGTTAGTGCACAATTCCTTCAAGAACTTTGCCCAACGTGGAACTTGCCTTATCGCCTCAATGAGTGGAATGTTCACTTCAATCTTCTTAAAGATTTCCAAAAGCTCTTGGTACAATGTCTCCTTGTTCGACTTTGCAAACCTGCTAGGAAAAGGCGGAGAAGTAACATAAGTAGAAACATGAGTTTTAGAGTTAGAATTTGTTTCCGGGTTGACCTTTTTAGGGGTTGTTTCACCCTCTTCTTTCTCCAAATCGGGTTCATGGGACACCGGTGATGTTTCGGTTTCTCTACTTGCTTCCCACTTCGTAACTCAATAGCATTGGCATTCTCCTTGTGATTTATTGGTTGTGAAGGAAGTTTTCCCTCTGCTTGTGCTTCCAATTTGCTCACGGCATTAGCTAATTGACCCATTTGTGTTCGGATGTCCTTCATATCCATTCTTGTCTTTTGCTTATCTTGCACCATTGTGTTGAGAATGAGATTCAACTTGTCATCTATACTCGTGCCTTGAGTTTCTTGTGGTGGTCTTTGCATGAATTGATATCCTCCTTGTTGATTGAAAGTAGGATTTGCAGCAGCTTGCTTGTTGGCGTAGTGAAATTCGGATGATCACGCCAACTTTGGGTTGTATGTGTTGGAGTACGGATCGTACCTCGGCCTTTGCTGATTTTGGTACATAGCACTTGCTTGCTCAACATCTTCGGTATATGATGATGGTATGACAGCTGCAGCTATTTGAGTCATCATTCTCTCCATGTTGCCCATCCTTTGTTCCATGTGTGAAGAATTGCCAACTTCATTCACCTTCCTTACTGCTGATTCATCTCGAGTGTAGAATTGTTGAGTGTTCGCAGCCATATTCTCCAACAAACTTGTAGCTTCCGCAACGGTCTTGTTAGTAAGTGCACCACCACTTGCGGCATCGATCAAATTTCTATCATTAGAAAGCAACCCTTCGTAGAAATATTGAATCACAAGTTGATCGCTGATTTGGTGGTGTGGGCAGCTAGCTAAAAGCTTCTTGTAGCGCTCCCAATACTCATGGAGAGTCTCTCCCGATACTTGCCTAATACCACAAATCTCCTTGCGAATCTGGCTGCTTTTGATCTGGAAAATACTTCTCAAGGAACAATTTCTTCATCCCATTCCATGTGGTTATGCTTCCAGCGGGTAAGCAAAAGAACCACTCTCTGCAAGATATCTAAAAGAGAGAAAGGAAAAGTTTGTCATCATAGCCATATCCGCATCTGCAGTTGCTTGCTTCATACTAGTCACAACATGATGGAATTGTTGCAAGTGACGATTAGGATCTTCTCCCGCTAAACCTCTGAATTTGGGCAGCAAGTTAATCAATTGTGGTTTCAACTCAATGTTTCCATTCAATTTGAATACATAAAGGCTTGATCTAGGTTTGGAGAAGTGAGCTCCTTGAGTGTTCTTGGAGCGGTGGTCGACCTCCCATTGTGTTGTCTTCCTCTTCGTCCGAGTCCGAGAATTCACTTGGTGTAGAACTTTGAGGAAGTGGAGTGTTGACCGCTCGAATGAAATCCTTAAGTAAAGTGCCCGAACGAAGACGTATACCAATTGGACTTGGTCTGCCCTCTCCACGCATTCACCAAAGAATTAGTACCTGAAAATCGATTCTAAGAGGTTGAATAAGTATATAGAAACTGAAAATAAAAGCAAAAGTAACAACTAAGAATAAAAATAACAACTAGACTCGCCACTGCCTCCCCGGCAGCGGCGCCAATTTTGACGAGGTGTCAGACTCGCAAAAATAAATTTCTCTACTTCTCTTTAACTAGCAAGTAGTATAATGTAAGTAGGATCGTCCCAAGGGAGGTATGAAGTTCAAGTTGTTATGCAAATACTCTTAGTAAAGATGATTTTGTTGTAGAAATCTTTGAAAATTGTAAAATGTATTCAAATATGAGATGTAATTGATTAAAGGTTCATTCTAGACCACGGAATACAAACCAAATTGATAGATAGCTATATTCTTCACATTATCATGTTACTAACAACCCTAGAATAATTAGTACGCTCAACTATTCCGTTACTATCTCCTAGCTCACCGGATACGGAAGCGCTCGACTACTAGGTTCCTACTTGCCAAGTTTCCTAGAGGTACGCTTACTAGGTTTGACTTGAACAAGTGCTCTAAATTCTGTGAGATAAGGTTGCTCCTAGTGATGAACTCAAAAGCATGAATCACCTACTAGTGTTGATTTCTACATATGGGTACTTAACAAAGTCCCATCATCAATACCCACATATTACTACTTGTGTTTATCTTCTCTAGACAATTACGGGTCGAAGAAAATCTAAACTAGCAAATAGACTAAGAATTAATGATTCAATTTCGAACTTAAACCCTTAACAAATAATCCATAGACAATATTAGCATGGTAGAAATCAATCAATAACATTAATGAATGCAAGAGAACAAGTTTTTCATATCAAATATAGATTCATATTTCGGGCTTCGAAATCGCCCTTAATCAAAGAGAGTTTTAGTTACTCATAATATTGGAGTTCATCATCATCAAATAATAATGGAAATAAAGTAAAGAAGATGAAAATATTAAATGAAAGCAAACCCTAGCTCCGGCTCTCTGCAAAACTCCAAGAAGAATACGTCCTCCTTAAAAGAATAGAAACCTTTTCTTTTTATAGCCTTCCCACTTTCCAAAATTAGGTCTTCAAAGTCCATCACCAAAAAGTCCACCAAGCCCATGAACCATGTGTGAGAAACCCATTTGAAAATATGTCCCAAAAATATGCTCATGGGAAAAGCGGTGCATTGTGCATTGGCGAATCGTAGACAAGTAGCTCGGTGGCCGCCAAAGTTCACCGGTCTGTGAAACATCAGTCTTGCGAGTTAACTCGGTTAAGTAGGCCAGGAGTCGGGTGAATCAAGTCTGTCTAACTCGGTGATCCGGATAACCCTAGTCGGATCACGAGTCACGGTCTAACTCGGTGACTTGGCTCCTAGGCATGAGCCATTGCATGGGTGTAGCTTATTTTACGAGGCCATGATCAAATTAGGGCACCGAGGATGGCACTTGGCCAAGCATTACTTCACTGCATCAGTTAGCACCATTTAATCCTAACATTGACAGCTACATCTGTAGCTCCATCTCCGTGCAACCTCATTGCGCTTCATGTTGTCGGTTCACTCCTATTGCACTGCAGTTATTACAAACCATGCCAGCAACCCATTGTACCTAACATTCATCTCTCATTCAGGCTACACAGTTAACTAAGCTATTTCAGCCGCAACAGATCAAACACCATCTTGAAACAGCAGTACCAACATTCGTATCTTCTTGATAATTCAATTCAACCACTTCCGCACTTTGATTCATTTCGCAGCCAAGTAATCACACACATGGACTTAGCATCATCAACCCCAGTCCAGGCCATTTAACTCCAGTACCTTGGCTCCTGCAAGAATCTTCAAATCCACCTGAGCGTCGTCATCGCCTTGCTATTGAGCTACCCCAGAGTAACACCAGCTTGACTGAACTGCTCTGCACCCTAACTATTGAGCATCTCGCTCCACCTATTTGTCCCGGATACAACAACAACAATTTGTACGGCGGCGGCTCGATTGCTAACTCTACAATTTCAGTTCAACACCTTGATACTCGCGGCTACCCCAGCAAAACATTCATATTCGGAGTTCACTATCTCGACTCCACTCTCTTATTCGAACTATCGTCTCCCTGGCACATTTAAGCTTCAACTGCTATTGTTGCAGTCCACTGCCTTCTCAGCTCTTGCACCAACTCCAACTGCAGCTTTAGTCTGCCAAAGTCACTCCATTTACTCCAGCCATCACCCTATAGCATAGGTAACTAACTGCAACCAGCGCCACCAGTTCAGTTGTATCTCCTTAGCATCAACCACTAGCACCATCTCTGCCTCTTAACTTGTTGTTCCTGTTCTCAGATTCATTCCTCTTAAAACATATACTCACAAGCCCATTCACCCAGTTCCATTTTGGCAATCACCGGCTAATCACCACTCTAGCCTTGGATCATAGCACATAAGCACAACCATACGCAAAATGCTGACTCCATCTCGATCCATGCATATTGACCGGGCACCGGTTTACTCGCCACCAGCATCATGGCTTGTAGACCACTCAAACCCATCTCAGAAACACATTTCTTCTTTACATTCTCAGCCTGCCAATCAATCTCTGGCACCACTTGAAGCTGTACCCAACCAGTCATATGCATTACAACCCATTCTGCAACTTCCCACCTGCTTTGTACTTCCTTTAACCAACAATCGATACCAACAAAGCAACAACACAGTTGCACTCTGGCAAGAACAACCCAGATCCATCAGCAGCAACATCCATTGTAACCTAAGCATCATATATAAAACCACGCAACACATCCACCGCAGAACATCAACAAGCATCAACAACACCTTTGTGCCTAGATCTCCTTCGCATGCAGTTTCCTGTCAAACTCAAACCCCACAGTTTCATTGCAATCACCATCTAATCCTGCACCTGAAACTCAACAGTTTAGCTTCACAGCTTCATCTCTTCTGTCCTGCGCAACACCAACAATCTCCTTTCTCTCGACTTCATCTGAGCAACAGCTGCATCAACGCAAGATACAACACCAGTAGCAGCAGCACATACACTGCACCTGCCATTCCAGCTTCTCACTACTCATACCCGCTGCACAACACTGACCTTGCTTAGGAACTCCACCAGTTGCAACTCCATATTCTAACACCACTGCCAGAAACACAAACCCTGCAATATACCACAACTACTATAGCATCAGATCCATGTTCTTCTTGATGAAACAGATTCAAACCCCATCATCCACAACTCCATAATCTCCGTGAATTGCAACTGAGTTCAAACACACAACTCCAACCCTGTAAACTCAGCTGCTAACAACACACAACAGCACCATCTGTTACTGCTCAAACTGTCAATCCTGCAATCCAGCTCATCACTACTCATTCAGTCTTCATGTTCTCACCAAACAACCACCGATTCTTCCTCAAAATCGAATCCACGGAAAACCCATTTCCCATCTTCTCACAAATCGATCTAAAATCAACCATCTTCACTGATTTCGGGCAAACCTTGGTAAACCATCTCATAACCCAGTTGAATTAATTCAAACCCTAATTTCCTTCTTAATTTCTGCTACATCAGAGCATCAACAGCAACAGTGAAATCTTTGAATCTCCATCTCTCTGTAATAGCTTCATCAGTTCTCCATTACAACAACAGCCGACTCTCCTCTCATGATTTCAGGTGGAGAAAGTGAAGTAAAGATAATGAGACACTAAATTTTAGGTTTAGTGTAGGAATGGGGGTACTGAGGTGAAGTAGATAAGGGGTACGCAGAATGACTCTAGGCACCCGTGAATAGGACAAGGGCCAACCAAATGGCAGCCCTTGTGTTGACTCAGCTCGATACCGATGTCACTCGCTTGCGCCCTTATGCTCCCAATTGAACGCTCTCTTCTTCTTTCGAGTTCCTCCACCAACATCCGTCTCTTACTTCTCAGATTAACTTCTTCTCTTCAATGTCTCCTCATCACTAAAGCTGTCGTGCTTTTCAGACAGAAATTTGCATCACTAAAGCCGACATACTTTTCAGACAGAGATGAAGAAATAAAAGCTAATAGTGAGAAATAATCTGCCTCCAAGAGAAGTTGCACATGAGATGAGACTTTTGCGTTGTTTCTTCTCCTTTTGTTCCAAATGACTCCAAAGTACCTAAATATTCAAAGGCAAACATAAGATACATAATTTACAAGAAAACTAGCAGAGAAAGCATAAACAATAGATAAATATCAAGGTGTTTTAGACACCTATCAAAATTGAATGGATTCTGGTTTGATTTTTGTGTTGAATAAATCCCTGATTGAATTTTTTGTTGAAATTGAATGGATCCTGGTTTGATTTTTGTGTTGAATTGAGATTGAAGATCAAAGCTTAAACTGCAGGATGTGCCTAATTAACTTAATTAAGTTTTAATTTTAACATTAATTAAACAAGCCGGGTTAACCCTGAACCCGTGAACCCGTTAACACAAATAAGTGCATATTTCACATATATTTAGTGTCAATTCCATACTAGTATTTGTTGGTTTTCTTGCGAATTATTGTATATTATGCTTGTTTTCTTTTATTTGTGTTTTGTCAGGTAAATCATCCAAAAGAAGTGAATATGCACTTAATTGTGCAAGGAAAGAAGCTAGTTATAAGTGGAGAAAGGCCAAAGATCAATTGGAACTCGTTCAAACACAAGATTTCTACTTTTCATTGTGTAGAGGACGAGAAGATGAAGACAATGGCGAAAGAACGAAGTCATTCTGAGTTCGTATGAAGAAGTTATGAGCAAAACAAGAACTTGGAAGACTAAGGGCTAAATGGTCATTTCAAAGAGAAGTGTTATTGACATCCTCACTTGATCGTTAGGGGCACTTCATGTTAAGGGGCAGTCAAGTTCAAGGGAACCTGCTAAAGGCAGTTCGGTCTTTTACAATAGGGGGATGCCAAAGTTCAAATAATGTTTAAAGGCACCAACCATTTTACTAAGGGCACATTCTTCTTCTTCTCTAACTCCACGTAACGTCAATGGTAGGTGATTCGATGATCGTGATGATCACGATTGCGAGGAATTTTAGAAGAGGAATTTCGGGTTCTAATGGATATTATCTGATTACTAGAGGTGGTAGAAAACATGGGTACTAGCTTGATTACAACAATGCAGTGGCACTCGAGCTGTTGGATGATTTGATGAAACGAGCAATAACAGGGAGAGTTTGAGCTCGAATTTGGAGGTACCAGTTGAATCTCGATGACTAGTGGTCCGAGCTGGTGATGAAGTCAAGCAGGACGATTATCTTGTATCTTCATTGTCGAGAGATGAAGATGGAGCTTCTTTGCCATCGATATTTCTTTGTGGTGATAGAGAAGCTCGAACGAAGCGAGAGAATAATGGGTTGTTCGAGATAGAAAAGGGGAATGAATGCCGGGTTGGTTCTTCTTTGTTTCATGATTGCGGTGATGAAGGGTGTTGGCTCGAGTTTGTATTACTGCCATTAATGGCCGTGCTGAAGAGCTCGAGCTTAGAGGCGTGCTTAAGAGATGATGTATGAAGGAACCCAACTCGAGTTTTGAAACAGGGGGTGCTTATGCCCGAGAGGAAGAAGAGAAAAAAAAAGAGTTTGCTTCCATTAACGGTGTTGGCGGTGCGGTCTGAGTAATGAAAAATGGAGTTATTAGATGGCGTCATCCAGGGGACCCACTTCTGTTGTGATAAACTCGTACAAATCAGAAAGAGGGAACAGGCAGAGCACGTGGTGGAGAGCTAGGACGCGTTTGGAAGATGAGTGAAGATTGTGTGTAAGAAGGAGCATCGAGGCTGGATAGATCGACAGTGCAGATGAAGATTCAAAGGTTCCTCGGAGGATCGAACGGATCGAAGCTATCTCGCACGCTACTAGAATACACCACGCAAACACCCAATTACGAACACCTCTTTTGAGATAAACTCCACCGACTTTGAAACCTTTATCTTGTGCGACTTTTGTGGATCAGCTAGGGTATTTGATACCTAGAGGTGTAAAACGTGCCGGCCCGGCACAGCCCGGCACACGAAGTCGCGTCTTTCACGTGCCATGTGCCGTCTTTGTCTTGTGCTAACGATTTAAGCGTGTTGTGCCGTGCTGTGCTTTACTAGTCAAAACCTAGGCACTGGCACAGCCCACGCGCACAAAGACACGAATAAACGTGCCGTCTTTGTCGTGCGTCGGCACACGTGTTATAAAAAATTTGAAATCACTTAATGTATACATTAAGTCGGCCATTATCACAAGAATTTAATTAGACAACATATCATTTGAAATTATTTCAAGTAAAATTAACAAGTTTATTCAATAAAAAAATAACCCATCAAATATAAAATTGGATTATTGTCATGTAAATTAATGTTCTAGTTAAATATAGGTGAGCGACATTATAACAATGATATTGAAATATATTTTCTAAATATTAAGGTATTGTATGTGTTGTTATAAATAAGCCCACATAAAATGTTAAAAACTAGCTAGAATTGTGACTCTTTTGTGAAATATACAAAAAATGTGATGTATTATGCCTTGTTATATGGTGTATTTGTACATGTTATGACGTGCTCTCTTAACGCTATTTGTCTTTGAAATTTGGGCCCACGTGCTTATCCGTGCCGCGTCTTTGTCTTTGTACTACTGTGCCAATTAGTCAAACCCAGCACGTCCCATTTAACAAACGTGTTGTCTTGCGTCTTGGGCTAAGTCACGCGTCTTTGGGTCATTTGTGCTCAAATTTTAGCGTCTTTGTGTTGGGGTCGCTGTGCTCGTCTACCGGGCACAACCCAATTTACACCTCTATTGATACCTATAAATAGCTACCTAAACAAAAAGAGAAATATCAACTTCTTCTTTTATTATTTCTTTTGTAGCTAGAAACATAACTTTTGGAGGAGGAAAATACATAACTTTTTGGGAGAGAAAAATACAGAGAATAGAAGAGAGGAAAGGTTTTATTTCATATCTAGGGTTAACCCCATTAGGGGGAAACCAAGCTATTTTCTTCTTCTTCTTCTATATATATTTTTATGGGTTTTAGTAAATCCATGTGTAGCTGAATTTCTACTGATTAAGGTATGATTTCAAAGTCCTGGTTTATGAAACTTTAATTCTTTTTACAAATTTATTTTGAGTTTAATTTTCTTGTCGATTGTCTTTATTATTTTTAGTGTCTAAGATTACTATTGGGTTATTCAACTGGCCATTTGAATTAACCTGGTAGTAATTCTTCTACTAGTATTGGGATTGGTGATACGTGTAATAGTCACTCAGTTCCTTACATAAGTAGTACATCGCAAAATCTGACAGAGGGATTCTGTTAAGCAATTGTGTATAGAGATGACACTAGTAAGCAGACCGAGCTTATGCGTCTAATGCTAGGATCAACCTAATTCACAAAACGTAATGCATTCGGTGGGTTACACCTTGAGAGCTTATTCATGGTGGCTCGAGATGGATCGAATGCGTAGTCGAGCGCTTCCGTATCCGGTGGCAACATGGAATTCCGGGGATAGCAGAGCTTATTGCTATTCTACGGTTGGTGACAATGGAAATTCTACAAGAAATAAACAAGTACTTTTATTAAGTTTCTTTCAAAGGACGGCGAATGATTCCTTAATCATATTTCTTTTATTTGTTATTCTTTTCATTTTACTTTAAACCAATCCCCTTGTCTTTTACTTTATTTTTTGATCAAATAACCTATCAATTACACGGCTCTACGTGGAACGATCTCTTACTACCGCTATATTACCAGTTAATTAGTGGGAAATATCTTGAATAATTTGTTGTGTAAACGACGCGCATCAAATTTTGGCGCCGCTGCGGGGAGCGGTTGCTAATTGGTTTGTTATTTGTTTAGCTTGTTTTTATTTTTGTTTTTAGATTTTTGTTTTTTTTTCTCTTTCTTGTGAGTCGTCATGTTTCCTTATGGAAATAACATGTACGGAGCACAAGATTACACATACAATATTGGTAATCAATATGGTTTTCAATCTCATTCTTATAACAACTACCAACCATCCTATATGGGTATAATCAAAACCAATCTTTTGGTTATGATCAATATCCCACAGAACCTTATGGATATTCTCATACATGTCAACAACCTTATGACGGGAATGTAAGTGAACAATCGCGAGGATGGAAGGATAGTTATGTTTCCGATCAATTGTTTTCTAGTAATGTGCAGATGAAAGAGAGTTTTGAACTAAAAACTTATGATAGTGTAACCAAACCAACTCATATTGCTCAGATTTCACCTATTCAAAGGGAAGAGTTGCGGTCTAGGTATTCTATTGTGAGTAATGATAGAAAACGTGTAAACATCAGAAAACTTTATAAGAGATACAATCAACTGGAAGAAGATGGAGCATCAGAGGAGACTCTTCAAGAAATAGAAAGGGCCATAAAAATGGAATTCAAGTATCGTTGGGATAGGGAAGATTATGAGGTTGACGAAGATTCTGATGAAGATGAGCAACTTTTAGAGAGTTCGTGCAATAATGGTAAAGTTATTCCAACTCCGGATCATTATAACGATCACTCTCCTATTCAAAAGGAGGAGAATGGATATGACATAACCGTTGTTATAAATGGTGTAACGTACACAAGTGAAGATTTTAAGATTTGCACCAATGAATTAGACTTCCTAGGAGATGATTCTGATTCCGATGATGAGATTGTTGAAGAGATAAAGATTGAGAATGAAACCAAATTGATTAAAGTTGTGGAAGACCCAATTGAGCTTGTCTTGGAATATAATGATGCTGAGATTTCGGTTGAAGCAGAAAATAATAGTTCGATAGAGGACCACGATATACTTGAGGTAAATAATTCAATAAAGTTAATTAAAGATGAGGATCGCGAACAAGGTTTGTCTAATCCTTTACATAATTCTATATCTATTGATCCTTTCTATCCAATTGAAGTAGCTTCTCAAAGAGTTGTTAACCCAGCTTTTAGGAAAATACCTCACTTAGGATTGGAGTTATGTGCTTCTAAAGTTTTAACGGATTATTTTGCTTATAAGTATCCACCACTTGATGTGTTTTATTCTAGCATTTTGCAGGTTCACCAAGCTGAAGAACCTTTTGAAGTTCCCGAATTTTATGTTCTCTATCCACTTTCGAGTGTAAAAAGGACTAAGTGTGGGGGAAACTTCAATAAACTGATAGCTTCAATATTTATATCTTTTGCTAATGTTTTCATGAAGCTGTTATTAGAATTGCAGATTGTTTTCTGGGCAGACTACCAGATTTTCAGATTATTGGTTTACGGACGATAACCAGAGGGTCAGGCTGAGGACGTTAAACTAAGCGCTGCATGGGAGGCAACCCATAGGTTTTGTATTTTCTATCCTTTTGTTTTTATTTTTCTTCTTTTGCATATCATATTAGGATTTCCCACCTTGACTTTACTTAGGACGAGTCAATTACATTGAGGACAATGTAAAGTTTAAGTGTGGGGGAGTGTTTGGAGTCTTTTGCATATAAAGTTTTTAGCCTTTTTGAGTCAAAATTTTCAAATTCTTTGTATATATTTGAATAAAAACCTCCAACTTGTAGAGATTTTAGAGTCACTAGCATACTTCTAGGTATGTTTACATAGAGAATTCGAACAGACATAACTGAACTTGGAAGTGTTGGGGAACTACGTCCGGATTTCTTGCTTGTTAGAGTGTTAAATAATGGATTTAATCATGCGGTGATGCAAATTAGGAGCAGAGAGAAATGCATTATTAGAGTTGCTGATCAATCATTAGTGGAGACTACCTATTTTCAAATCAACAGAGGCACCAGACCAAATTTCTTTGTAGCTGACTAAAGAGCTTTCTTTTGAGTGTGTGTCACCGTACGTTAATTCCGGGTAGAATGGTGAGCTACCCAACCTCCCACCAATAGAAGCACTATTTTTGATCTCTTGAGTGCAAATTTTGTCAATCATGAGGGTGACGTCTATAGACGAAAACCATCTTCTTGTAGTTTGATTTGCAGTTAGCACCATTCTCTCTCTCGCCAACAACAGATCCATAGAAACACATCATCATCAACAAGCGGAGCGACATCAAAATCTACAAGGAAAGTGGAAGACGTTTGAGGTGTTTACAAGCAACAATACAAGGAAGAGCAAATTTCATATCCAAGTTAAGCAACATATAATGAGCAGATTTTTATATACATGTTGAAGACTTACAAATAAAGAGCGGAATTTTATATCCAAGTTGAAGACTTATTTATAAGAGCGAAGAAAATCAAAAGACGAGAATTAATGAAGTTTATGGTATGAAGACAATACAAGTTGTGAAGATCAAAGTGGTGAAATACTTCTTTCATGGCCATGTTATTTTAATTTCATTATTATTTTTGTAGTTGCAATCTTTTTCAAAAAAAAGAAAAAAAAAAAAAAAAAAGAAAAAAAAAAAGAAAAAAAAAAATACAAAGAGATTTGCATTTAGGTTGTTATTTGTTCAATAAAGCCATGGGGAAGAAAAATTTATAAAGAAGTTTCAAGCAACAAGGAAATTGAGGAAAAGAGTTACAAATTGTCAAGGATTTACGAAGTTCAAGAGTTTATCATCAGCAGTTGAAGACCGAAGACCAAGAAGATGAAGAAGACGAGCCGAAGGAAGACGTTTCTATTGGATGCTGTGAGTGGTGCTTTCATCATTGCAATCGAGATGTGAAGGTGGTAAGTACTCTCATCCTCGATAATAATGGTTGATTTCCTTTCTTAGAGATCATCAGAAAAATATCTTTGTTTTCCACGATTTTGTGGAGTCTCCAGAAATATTTCGGAAGGTTTCCTTCCCACCATTCAACGTGTGTAGGATTTCTCTCTTCATTCCTACCTACACACATGTGAGACCTATAAAAAGCTGTCTTATTGAGTGCAATTATCATAAAATCCTTTTAAGTGAGGCGAAGTCGAGGCGAAATGCTTATTGATCGCTCTCAAACATGCGTTCTCTCATTATGGTGTGGTTATTTCTCACTCAACATTTAAGAATGAGAATATGTTCTTTGGTATTTCTAACTTCTTATTACTAGCATGCAGAAACTCTATGTCCTCATAGCTCTTTGGATGCTTGGGAAGCTGGAACGCTTTGAAGTTGGAGCAGGTTTTGTGGGTATGTCCTCAAATAATGTTTAAAGGCACCAACCATTTTACTAAGGGCACATTCTTCTTCTTCTCTAACTCTACGTAACGTCAATGGCGGTGATTCGATGATCGTGATGATCACGATTGCGAGGAATTTTAGAAGAGGGAATTTCGGGTTCTTATGGATATTATCGATTCTTTGGAGGTGGTAGAAAACATGGGTACTTGTCTTGATTACAACAATGCGGTGGCACTCGAGTTTGTTGGATGATTTGATGAAACGAGCAATAACGAGGGAGAGTTTGAGCTCGAATTTGGAGGTATGGTTGAATCTCGATGACTGGTGGTCCGAGCTGGTGATGAAGTCAAGCAGGACGATTATCTTGTATCTTCATTGTCGAGAGATGAAGATGGAGCTTGCTGCCATCGATATTTGGCTGTGGTGATAGAAGCTCGAACGAAGCGAGAGAATAATGGGTTGTTCGAGATAGAAAAGGGGAATGAATGCGGGGTTGGTTGCTTCTTGTTCATGATTGCAGTGATGAAGGGTGTTGGCTCGAGTTTGTATTACTGCCATTAATGGTCGTGCTGAAGAGCTCGAGCTTAGAGCTGTGCTTAAGAGATGATGTATGAAGGAACCCAACTCGAGTTTTGAAACAGGGGTGCTTATGGCCGAGAGGAAGAAGAGAAAAAAAGAGTTTTGCCATTAACGGTGTTGGCGGTCGGTGAGTAATGAAAAATGGAGTTATTAGATGATGTCATCCAGGAACCACTGGCTGTGGTGAAGTCGTACAAATCGTAGAAGAGGGAACAGGCAGAGCACGTGGTGGAGAGCTAGGACGCGTTTGGAAGATGAGTGAAGATTGTGTGTAAGAAGGAGCATCGAGGCTGGATAGATCGACGGTGCAGATGAAGATTCAAAGGTTCCTCAGAGGATCGAACGGATCAGAAGCTATCTGCACGCTACTAGAATACACCACGCAGCACCCAATTACGAACACCTCTTTTGAGATAAACTCCACCGACTTTGAAACCTTTATCTTGTGCGACTTTTGTGGATCAGCTAGGGTATTTGATGCCTATAAATAGCTACCTAAACAAAAAGAGAAAAATCAACTTCTTCTTTTATTATTTCTTTTGTAGCTAGAAACATAACTTTTGGAGGAGGAAAATACATAACTTTTTGGGAGAGAAAAATACAGAGAATAGAAGAGAGGAAAGGTTTTATTTCATATCTAGGGTTAACCCCATTAGGGGGAAACCAAGCTATTTTCTTCTTCTTCTATATATATTTTTATGGGTTTTAGTAAATCCATGTGTAGCTGAATTTCTACTGATTAAGGTATGATTTCAAAGTCCTGGTTTATGAAACTTTAATTCTTTTTACAAATTTATTTTGAGTTTAATTTTCTTGTCGATTGTCTTTATTATTTTTAGTGTCTAAGATTACTATTGGGTTATTCAACTGGCCATTTGAATTAACTGGTAGTAATTCTTCTACTAGTATTGGGATTGGTGATACGTGTAATAGTCACTCGAGTTCCTTACATAAGTAGTACATCGCAAAAAGCCGACGAGAGGGATTTGTTAAGCAATTGTGTATAGAGATGACACTAGTAAGCGGAGACCGAGCTTATGCGTCGATGCTAGGATCAACCTAATTCACAAAACGTAATGCATTCGGTGGGTTACACCTTGAGAGCTTATTCATGGTGGCTCGGATGGATCGAATACGTAGTCGAGCGCTTAGGTATCCAAATGGGCAAACAGGAATTCCGGGGATAGCGAGCTTATTGCTATTCTACGGTTGGTGACAATGGAAATTCTACAAGAAATAAACAAGTACTTTTATTAAGTTTCTTTCCAAAGTGGCGAATGATTCCTTAATCATCTTTCTTTTATTTGTTAGTCTTTTCATTTTACTTTAAACCAATCCCCTTGTCTTTTACTTTATTTTTCTGATCAAATAACCTATCAATTACACAGCTCTGGGGAAGCGATCTCTTACTCTTTGCTATATTACCAGTTAATTAGTGGGAAATATCTTGAATAATTTGTTGTGTAAACGACGCGCATCATGGATCGGCGGATTTTTGGGCTGTGAAGTCTTCCACAATCCAGATGGTGCACATAACAAAGTTGTGGAGGAAGTTAATGATTTATATAGGTACTGAGAAGACTCATTCTCTAGTTAAGGAATTTTGAAAGAAACTAAATATGCACTTATTATATTTGGGGAGAGGATCGTTGATATTGCTATTCTCAAAGTTTCGGCACCAAGTTTTATATACTAGATGACCGATGCCACGGTGGGACGGCTAACCGAAGAAAAACGAAACAACGCCGCATAACGTGTCATATATCTTTTTCTTGTTCGAATTTTATTTTCGAGGCATAAACATCTTTTAGTGGTTGCATAGCCCAATTAGTGAATATATGAACCAAAATACGACGGTGTAAATTGTTATATATTTTTTGCGGTGGCTCCATAATTCGTTATGCATCGTTTTTTTCTTGGGAACATTATCTATATAGCCCTAATATGAGACCCCTTGAAAAATACCCTTTCAAACTTAATATATACCCCTAAGCTTAATACATTACTAAAATACCCTCTTTTATATAATGTATATACAAAACCACTACCACTACACTATTCAAAAAAAAAAAAAAAACACTCGACTGCCCACCATTACTGCCCACCACCGCCAACAACCACCACCACTGTTCAACACCGCCGCCGTCCACTAACCACCACCGTCGTCCACCGCCGCCACCACTAACCACCACCACTTTCCGCCACCGTCGCCAACCACCACCGCCTCCGGCAACCACCACCACTGTCCACCACCACCCCCGTCACCGCCAACCACCACCACTTCCCGCCACCGCCGACAACCACCACCACATTCTGCCATCGCCGCAAACCACCACCACTTTCCGCCACCGCTGCCAACCACCACCACTTTCCGCCGCCACCGCCGCCAACCACCACCAATTTCCGCCGCCACACAACAACCACCAATTCCACCACCACCATGTGGAGTCAACTTGTTGAAGTTGTCTCCAAATCTGAAGGCAACTTGCTGAAGTTGTTTCCAAAAGTGGAGGCAACTAGCTCAAGTTGTCTCCAATAAATAGTGTGTAGGAACAAGTTGCAAAACAAAAATGGAGCCAACTAGCGCAAGTTGTCTCCGAATCTGAGACAACTAGCTCAAGTTGTCTTCAAAATTCAAGGCAACTAGCACAACGTTGTTTTTGAATCTCGAGCCAACTAGCTCGAGTAGTTTCCATATTTGAAAGTGATAGGTGTAGAATACACCGTATTTAATATCTAGTATTTATGCTTTCTTTGCGAGTTTTCGTGTAAATTATGTATCTTATGTGTGCTTTTGAGTTTATTAGGTGCAATGGAGTCATTTGGAGCAAAAAGACCAATTGGAACTCGTTCAAATACAAGATTTCTACTTTTCATTGTGTAGAGGACGAGAAGATGAAGACAATGCCGAAAGAACGGAGTCATTAGACATCGTATGAAGAAGTTACGAGCAAAAGAAGGACTTGGAAGACCAAAAGGGCACAATGGTCATTTTGTAGGTCCACTACTATTGACATCCCTCGTTTGTTAAGGGGCATCCAGTGTTAAGGGATTGCCATTTCCAAAGGAACTGCTAAGGGGAGTCAGGAATTTTACTTGGGGGAAGCCTAATTCAAATCATGCTTAAGGCGCCAATTATCATCTCATCACCATCGTCTTCAATATTTGCCGGCGAGTTCAGGGAATCATCAACCTGTAACTTTTGAGTTCACGACCAGTTCATGGCATGGTTGTGCTAGCTAGGGAGATGGAATGAGTAAGCTATGCATGGAACTCGAGTGGAACAGAGAGAAGTGAGCTCGGGGAAGATGGAGTTCTTTGTTTTGAAAATGGTATTTGCTTTGGTTATCGGGAAGATGGAGGCTGTTGGTTGTAGGACCGAGCGTGGCTCAATGATAATGCTCGCTGCCACGTAACTCGGTGGCGAGAAGGAGTTGAACCGTGATCGATGATCGGAAAATGGAATGCTGCCAGTTAAACTCGAGTTGAACTGGGAACTGTGGTTGCTGGAGTTCGAGTTACTTCCAGCGATTGAGCACGAGTCTGGGAGATTGCTGGGGTTTGTATACAACAGCTAAGGACTGCTGCCATTATCGGATGATGGATGATGGTGAAGCATGAAAGTTTGGCAGCGATGGCCATTCATGGTTTTGCTCAAGTTTGTTGGTTGCAGTTCAGGGATATCGATGGGGTTTGCTGGTGCAATCGAGTTTGTCATGGTGATGACGTTTCTTCGCCATTAGCGGCAGTGGAGATTAATGGAGTTGTTCATGATAGTTGGTACGAAAACAGGGGAAGCTGCTTTGTGATGTTTGATGACTCGAGCATTGCGGTGGTGATCATGAGTGCTTGACTCGATCGATGGAAATATGTTGTGATAGTTGCTACTCGAGTTTGGTGTGATAGCTCATGGAATTATATACGAGTATGGCGGTGATAAAGAATGCATCATTGAGGTCGAGGAATAAGGAGGTGGGATGGATTGTTGTGGCAGTGAGATGTATCATGTATCGAGCTTGAGAAGTGGCCGGGAAGAAGAGAGTTCGAGTCCGAGCTGGGTCTGCTACTGAAGTTCGTGGCAGTGACCATGAAAAAATGGTGAAAAGCTCGAGAGAAATCGGTGTCTTTGTGCTCGGTGTTGATGGTGTTGAGTTGCCGTTCTTGTTAATGGAGTCTCGAGAATGGGGCTACAATGGACCGAGTTGAGTTTGGGTTACGCCATTGTTGGCACATGCAATGATGAGCTTGGTTTGAGTTTAAGGGACTGTTGCCGATTAATGGCATGAGAGTGATGGCTGCTGGAAGTTGTCGATGAGGGAATGGTGCCGACGGATGATATGATGGTGGTTATCAGCAATGAAGATGGGGAGAAGACATGGGTATCGATGGAGCCGTCTGTGGTCATTGTGATATGCGATGGTTTATGAAGATGTTTTCTGCCATTGGAAGTGACGAGAATGATGAGAAGTGAGTTCGGGAGAGTGGACTGTGATCGATCACTGATGGCAGAGAAGGTGGAGCTCGCTGTGGTGCTGTTGGATATCGAGCATGAAGAATATTGGAGCTTGGCGGACGATGGGCTCTTCCATTCAGCATAATGATCGAGGCTTTGGAGTTGTTTTGCTGCTCTTTGTGGTTTAGAGGGTTGTGGAAGTCGAAATGCCGCTAATACCGAGAGATGAAGATGGATTATGAACCAATGGAAGAAAATGTGCACTGTCGGCTCAGTGACGACAAGCCAAGAACAATAATGGGCTGGGCTTCCCAGGTGATGCACGAGCTCAATAGGCATTATGTGAACGTTTTCTTAACTTGCATGGCCAAAACTTGGACGTGTGAATGGCAGACTTTGGCAGCCACTTCGCACGGGGTGTGATGCACGGACACTTTCCTATTTTCACTAGGTTTCCTAGTTTCTTCAAGAAGAGGTTACAAAACTATATATATAGGGAAGCTTAGAGAGAATTGAGACCACGTTTTATTATTATCTCTTCTACTTTATTCTAGGGTTTTAGAACCATGAAGTCTTTTCTCTTTCTTCTTGTGATGAACTCCTTGAATATGAGTACCTAAATTTATTATTGGTTATGGAATAGTTGGATTTCACAAAGCATGATTCTTTGATTCAATATATTAGTTTTGTCTCATAATTATCGTTTGCAATTCTCTGAAAATATTGTTTTATGATTGATTGATTGTTTTGTCAAGTTGCAAATTGGTAGAACTTCTAATCACATCTATTGCTAGTTTAGGGTTTATTATACGCAAAAGTGATATTCCTTGGATACAAGTAGCATAATATGATTATAGTTTGTAGTGATATATTCTTATGATCATATGTGAATCGTAACCTTTGTTAAATTGAATTAGTGCGCTTTCCACGTTCAATTGCTTTGATTGGCCTGATTTCATAGAACTTAATGCATCTAGGGAATTAAACTTGATTAGTGCTTTTACACGTTAGGTTGTTCCTTTAGATAGAATTCATATTCGCATCTTTTAATGTGTTTGTTGATGACAAGAGGAGATTAGCGGGATATTCTTGCGATCAAGGTATTCTAGGGTCTTTGATAAAAGTTGAGATTAAATATCAATTCTAGTTATTGTGAAAAGCATGATAGTGAATGAAAACGAAATCCTTAACCAATATCTCTTCTATCTTATTTGTTTGCTTATTTGTTTCTTTGCTTTTATATTTGCTTAGTTTATAAAATCACAAAACCCGGTGTTATTTATAGGGAACCGAAACAATTTGACAACCTAGACCTCTCTGTGGGATCGATCCTTTCTTGCCCTTGCTATATTTATATTTTGAGTAGTAAGAAAGTGTAATTATATTTGTGTCGCTACGACGCGATCAAATTTTGCGCCGTTCTTGGGAGGCAGCGGTTGTTAATTGTTTTTGGTTTCTTATTTTTGTATTTAGTTATTGTTTTCTTTTTTCTTATTTTCTGGGTTCTAACCTTGGTTTGAGAATCTTATTTCAGGTGCTTATTTCTATGGAAGGAGCATACTACATGGATGGATACGGTTTTCAACAACCTCAACAATATGATAACTACCAATTTCATGGGTATAATCAAAACCAATTCGTTGGTTATGACCAATATTCCATGGAACCTTATGGTTTTCCTCAACAACCTTATGGCGGGTATGTGTGTGAACAACCACAAGGATGGGAGGATTCTTATGCTTGTGAACAAAAGGTCTCTAATTTTATAGATAAAGTTTCCAACTTTTTACAAGAGGAATTTCAAAAAAGCTAAAGAGACTACAAACGAGCAACTCCAAGAACTTCGTGAAGGTATGACTATCTTGCGAAGAGGCATTGATCAATACAAGGAAGATATGGATAATTCTTATGTGCATATGGTTGGTGATGAATATTTGATTGATGCTAATGTTGAAAAAGGCCAATCCTTGGGCACTTTCGTGGATAATTGTGTAGTTAACTCAACTCTTGATCGTAATAATGATCATTCACCTATTCAAAAGGATGAGTTCGAGATAAGTAACACTAAATTCAGCGAGGAACAATCTTATGTTGACTATGATAGTGACGGTGATTATGATATATTGCTTGAAACAACTCATGGTGACATCTCCGAGGAGTCTTTTTGGGATCAAGATGAAGACGAAGAGGAATATGTCGACACTTGTGTAGATTACTCAAGCATTGATCTTACTAATGATCAAGAGCCTATTCAAAGGGTGGAGCTTGAGGATGATGCATTT
The DNA here is from genome assembly GCA_023531295.1 of Papaver armeniacum. NCBI lineage: Eukaryota > Viridiplantae > Streptophyta > Magnoliopsida > Ranunculales > Papaveraceae > Papaver > Papaver armeniacum. The sequence continues at coordinate 91,386 of JAJJWW010016304.1, forward strand.
TCTAGTGTTCTAAAAAAGTTTCTTATGATAAAGTTTGGATCCGCAAAAGAGTATGTGCCTTACAACAAAGAGGAGTATGTTGAGAATGATACCGGTTTAACCAATATTGTGGAAGACCCAATTGAGCTTGCAAATGATTGTAATGATAATGTTTATGTCGATACTTTGGTTAAGGCAGAAACGGACGAAGAATGGTTGCAAGGTTTGATAGAGGACCATGATATAAAAGAGGTGAATAATTCACTTGAGTTTTTCAAGGATGAAGAGGATTCCGTGATACAAGAGATTGTGAAAGGTTTATCTAACCCTTTGCCTATTGTTTCTTCTCCTTTACCTCTTATTGGTTTGAATGTATGTGCTTCGAGAGTATTGTTGAATGACTTTATTTCTCGTTTTCCGCCATTAGAGAAACTTGATTCTCATACTATGCAGGTTTGTGAACAAGAAACCGTGGAAGTACCCGACTCCTATATTCTTTATGCACTTCCATGTGTGGACAAGAATAAGTGTGGGGGAAGCTTTTATCGGTTCATAGCTTCACTTTTGCTTTATTGTACTAATATTTGTGTGAAGCTAGTGTTTGCAAAACAGGTTCTATGGACGGATCCCCAACTTTTCCGATTATTGGTGTATGGGGAATGAATCTTACAAGAAGCTAAGTCGGGCCGTCGACTTTAAAACAAGCGCTAAGTGGGAGGCAACCCACCGGTTTTGTATCTCTTATCCTTTTGCTTTTTATTTTTGTTTCGTTTATTTATTTTTTTACTGTTTTTATATCATATTTGCATCCCTATGTTTAATCTCATTGAGTCCGTAATCTATCTTAGAAGAGAATTATGACGAATACCTTTTCGTCAGAAAATTTCAGACTGCGCGTAGTTCAGTCCAGAGACCATAACTGTCAGACCGTTGATCAAAACACTGTGAAATTTTGACACTGTGTAGAAAACACGTAGATGAACAACTTTTGTGAAATGGAGTTTTTCCAAATTCCTTACCAATTTTCACAGTTTTTGCGTTTTATCTGCTGTTACGTCAGAATTCAGAACTTTCGGTTTTACACATTGAGGACAATGTGAAGTTTAAGTGTGGGGGAGCATTTATATGTTTGTATAGTTTGTTTTTGACACCATTAGTGGATGGAACCATTTTGAATGCAGGAGTTGAGGAACCAATTAACTAAAAGGGAAGAATATAGCTCAGAAATCACAAATTAACATGATAGTTGTTACCATATCTCGGAATATCACCATATCGCATTCTATTTTTTATTTTTCCATATTTATCTATTGTTCTCTAAGTGCTTTGGTGGGTCACTAAACATCGACGTGTTATTACTGCTAGGATGAAATAGAGTGGTTGAGTTACTAAAAAAAAAAAATTGAACAAGAAAAAAAAAAAAAAAATTTATGAAAAAAGAAAAAAAAAAAGAGACCGACCAATTAGACCAAAACGGAATAAAAAGACACTTGGGAATAGCAGTATGTGTGAAACGTAGTCCCTGTCTCCGTCGCCTAAACAAGCGTGGAATGCAGGATCCAAGGCAACTATCATGTACTTGCTGACAAGAAGCATGCGCTTGGATCCAAAAGATCTAATCATGCCGTCTTTAAAAAAAAAAAAAAAAAGAGAAATTGGATCCAGTTTGATTCAATCATAAAAAAAAAAGAGAAGAAATTATTATTGTGTTGAATAAAGTCACTCTTGGTTCCCTTGTATATGTCAATTGATTTGATGTAGCATTCAGCACCAAGTAGCTCAATCCAATAGGATTAGGTTCATCTTAGCGATGACCTTCAGACAGATATGGGAAACATCGAACACTTGTGAATATTCGCCAACATCTACATCTATATCCATCTTCTTAATCTTTTCATTGTGATTGTGGTTTGTTAGTTTCCGAGTATTGTGGCTTGTTCGACTATCTAATTAGAGTTTATTTACTAATATATGAATTGAATTTGCAAAGGTACCTCCTCCCGTAGTCAATTTGGATTCGTTCATTGATTTGTCACAAATAGACTGAGTTGGAAATATAGGTTTTGTAGGTAGACCTCTTGTAAACCTTCACGAGACTATAACTCGTCCACTAGGGACACCTAGGGGTTTAAAGGCTTGTTATTTATGCTAAAAGTGACCGTAGCCTCGATCCGACACGGAGTTGTTGCATTTAATTGTTTTGTTTGATTTGCTCGAGGACTAGCAAAGTCTAAGTGTGGGGGAATTTGATAGGTGTAGAATACACCGTATTTAATATCTAGTATTTATGCTTTCTTTGCGAGTTTTCGTGTAAATTATGTATCTTATGTGTGCTTTTGAGTTTATTAGGTGCAATGGAGTCATTTGGAGCAAAAAGACCAATTGGAACTCGTTCAAATACAAGATTTCTACTTTTCATTGTGTAGAGGACGAGAAGATGAAGACAATGCCGAAAGAACGGAGTCATTCCGACATCGTATGAAGAAGTTACGAGCAAAAGAAGGACTTGGAAGACCAAAAGGGCACAATGGTCATTTTGTAGGTCCACTACTATTGACATCCCCTCGTTTGTTAAGGGGCATCCAGTGTTAAGGGATTGCCATTTCCAAAGGAACTGCTAAGGGGAGTCAGGAATTTTACTTGGGGGAAGCCTAATTCAAATCATGCTTAAGGCGCCAATTATCATCTCATCACCATCGTCTTCAATATTTGCCGGCGAGTTCAGGGAATCATCAACCTGTAACTTTTGAGTTCACGACCAGTTCATGGCATGGTTGTGCTAGCTAGGGAGATGGAATGAGTAAGCTATGCATGGAACTCGAGTGGAACAGAGAGAAGTGAGCTCGGGAAGATGGAGTTGCTGTTTTGAAAATGGTATTTGCTTTGGTTATCGGGAAGATGGAGGCTGTTGGTTGTAGGACTGAGCGTGGCTCAATGATAATGCTGCTGCCACAGAACTCAGTGGCGAGAAGGAGTTGAACTGTGACTGATGATCGGAAAATGGAATGCTGCCAGTTAAACTCGAGTTGAACTGGGAAGGCGTGGTTCCGGAGTTCGAGTTACTTCCGGCGATTGAGCACGAGTCCTGGGAGATTGCTGGGGTTTGTATACAACAGCTAAGGACTGCTGCCATTATCGGATGATGGATGATGGTGAAGCATGAAAGTTTGGCAGCGATGGCCATTCATGGTTTTGCTCAAGTTTGTTGGTTGCAGTTCAGGGATATCGATGGGGTTTGCTGGTGCAATCGAGTTTGTCATGGTGATGACGTTCTCTGCCATTGGCAGCAGCTGGAGATTAATGGAGTTGTTCATGATAGTTGGTACGAAAACAGGGAAGCTGCTGTGATGTTTCAGTGACTCGAGCATTGCAGTGGTGATCATGAGTGCTTCGACTGATCGATGGAAATATGTTGTGATAGTTGCTACTCGAGTTTGGTGCTGATAGCTCATGGAATTATATACAGAGTATGGCGGTGATAAAGAATGCATCATTGAGGTCGAGGAATAAGGAGGTGGGATGGATTGTTGTGGCAGTGAGATGTATCATGTATCGAGCTTGAGAAGTGGCCGGGAAGAAGAGAGTTCGAGTCCGAGCTGGTCTGCCATCGAAGTTAAATGGTGACCATGAAAAAATGGTGAAAAGCTCGAGAGAAATCAGTGTGCTGTGCTCGGTGTTGATGGTGTTGAGTTGCCGTTGCTGTTAATGGAGTCTGAGAATGGGGCTACGATGGACCGAGTTGAGTTTGGGTTCTGCCATTGTTGGCACATGCAATGATGAGCTTGGTTTGAGTTTAAGGGACTGTTGCCGATTAATGGCATGAGAGTGATGGCTGCTGGAAGTTGTCGACAGGGAATGGTGCTGACGGATGATATGATGGTGGTTATCAGCAATGAAGATGGGGAGAAGACATGGGTATCGATGGAGCTGTCTGTGGTCATTGTGATATACTGATGGTTTATGAAGATGTTTTCTGCCATTGGAAGTGACGAGAATGATGAGAAGTGAGTTCGGGAGAGTGGACTGTGATCGATCACTGATGGCAGAGAAGGTGGAGCTCGCTGTGGTGCTGTTGGATATCGAGCATGAAGAATATTGGAGCTTGGCCGACGATGGCTGCTTCCATTCCCAGCATAATGATCGAGGCTTTGGAGTTGTTTCTTTGCTTGTGGTTTAGAGGACTGTGGAAGTCGAAATGCCGCTAATACCGAGAGATGAAGATGGATTATGAACCAATGGAAGAAAATGTGCACTTTGTCAGCTCAGTGGATCGACAAGCTAAGAACAATAATGGGCTGGGCTTCCACAGCTGATGCACGAGCTCAATAGGCATTATGTGAACGTTTTCTTAACTTGCATGGCCAAAACTTGGACGTGTGAATGGCCAGACTTTGGCAGCCACTTCGCACGGGGTGTGATGCACGGACACTTTCCTATTTTCACTAGGTTTCCTAGTTTCTTCAAGAAGAGGTTACAAAACTATATATATAGGGAAGCTTAGAGAGAATTGAGACCACGTTTTATTATTATCTCTTCTCTACTTTATTCTAGGGTTTTAGAATCATGAAGTCTTTTCTCTTTCTTCTTGTGATGAACTCCTTGAATATGAGTACCTAAATTTATTATTGGTTATGGAATAGTTGGATTTCACAAAGCATGATTCTTTGATTCAATATATTAGTTTTGTCTCATAATTATCGTTTGCAATTCTCTGAAAATATTGTTTTATGATTGATTGATTGTTTTGTCAAGTTGCAAATTGGTAGAACTTCTAATCACATCTATTGCTAGTTTAGGGTTTATTATACGCAAAAGTGATATTCCTTGGATACAAGTAGCATAATATGATTATAGTTTGTAGTGATATATTCTTATGATCATATGTGAATCGTAACCTTTGTTAAATTGAATTAGTGCGCTTTCCACGTTCAATTGCTTTGATTGGCCTGATTTCATAGAACTTAATGCATCTAGGGAATTAAACTTGATTAGTGCTTTTACACGTTAGGTTGTTCCTTTAGATAGAATTCATATTCGCATCTTTTAATGTGTTTGTTGATGACAAGAGGAGATTAGCGGGATATTCTTGCGATCAAGGTATTCTAGGGTCTTTGATAAAAGTTGAGATTAAATATCAATTCTAGTTATTGTGAAAAGCATGATAGTGAATGAAAACGAAATCCTTAACCAATATCTCTCCTATCTTATTTGTTTGCTTATTTGTTTCTTTGCTTTTATATTTGCTTAGTTTATAAAATCACAAAACCCGGTGTTATTTATAGGAACCAAAAACAATTTGACAACCTAGACCTCTCTGTGGGATCGATCCTTTCTTGCCCTTGCTATATTTATATTTTGAGTAGTAAGAAAGTGTAATTATATTTGTGTCGCTTACGACAGCGATCAGAAAGCAACTTGTTCAAGTTGTCTACAAATATGGAGGCAACTAGCTCAAGTTGTCTCCAAATATGGAGACAACTAGCTCAAGTTGCCTTCAAATATGGAATCAACTAGCTGAAGTTTTCTCTGAATATGGAGTCAACTAGCTCAAGTTGCCTTCAAATATGGAATCAACTAGCTCAAGTTGCCTCCAATCTGGAATCAAGTTGTCCCCAAAATCTAGCTCAACAAGCCTGCAATATCATCTTCTCAGCCTCTTAACATCAACATCACCAATGCAAGGTCATCAACTACATCTCCTAACTGCAGTTGCACTATAACCTCAACAAACAGTAGCAAGCACTATAACCCAAGAAAATGTTACAAGTCACTGATCACCATTACAACTGCAGCCCTTATCAGTTCAGCTCACAAACTCAACTTCAGCTCTACCATAACCACCATCTTAGCAGTATCATCACTATAATTACCTGCAATATCATCTCCCATTCTCTGCAATTTCAGCATTATATGCAATTCATTCCTAAGCATACAACTAGCATTTGCATCTCCTCAACCAATTGACCATTGCATTTCAGTTACTACCAGCAACCACAACATCCCCAACTCCATACTGCAATACATGATACAACATAGACAACCAACAAACCCATGGCACTCCGCTGCAACACATTCCATTTGATCACCACTACACTTTACACTATCACCTGCGTCACCGATAACACCACATGTTTTCTCCGTGCCAAACAATCACTACAGCTGGGTTACGTACTAACAATCACAGTAGCAACCTTAACTACATATTCCATTTGATCACCACCACAGTTTACCAGTCACTGCAATTCCATCTCATTCACTCATTCCCTGGTTTGAAACACAATCTGGATCTTACAACCACTTCTTGACCTGGCCACTGCATCACCAATTTTAGTTCAAGATTAATTTCAGTCTCATCAGCTCTTGTAAAGCAACAACACCTCCTACCACAGCAACATCAATCACCAGCTTCATACAGCACCACATGACACAACATATATAGCTCAGCTACTTTCATGTCTCATCACTGACTCCACTTTGCAGCTTCATTAGTAACCACCAGAACCAACATCTAAACTCATTTCATTCCACTCTTCTGTTGCAATCCCGTAGCTTCATAACCAACCCATTGAATCACCTTCAGAACTAGCTCTCAGCACCATTCTTACCCTGTAATCATTCATAGAGGCAATAACGATCACACCCTGTAATCATTCATATAACAAATACCCATCACTAGCATGAATAAGTAACAACATAACCATCTTAACTCTTACCCTGATTTCTTCATTTCATACTCAGTTTCTTACATTCTCAAACCATCACCTCTGCAACTCAGACAGCAAGGTCACCATTTTTCACCATCTGAACCCTCTCTGAATTCATACTGCAATTCTGCCCATCTCTATCTCAAATTCGATCAGACCCATCCTGAATTCATAACCACCATACTAAGATGCTGCAATCAACAACTCCAATTCATTTCTCACCGATTGGCAGCTTCAAAATCAACCAGAACTCATTCAAGTACAAACCCATCACAGCTTCATGTTCTTGATGTTGCTGTTCAAAACCCTTCAAGCAACTTTAACAGCATCATCACTATCTTCTTCCACCACTTCCAACATCTTGTTACCAAACAACAGCTACCATCACCATCATTTAAATTTCTTCAAGCAAAATATCAACAACAATCAAATCACTAAACCCCTTTCTGCAACTAAATATATACCAACATTTGTACACCGAATCTCAGACAAAACCTACGAAATCATAATATACAAACATGAAAATCAATTTGATCATCTAATATTCTCGAGATAAAATACATCTCCCAGTCGCCTGGTTTTGATTCTATATCTCAATTTTAATTACCATATATCGAAACCTAAAAATCACACCTCTCAATCGTGATAATATGAGGAGAAGAAGATGAAGTCAAAGAAAAGTAAGATTCAAAGATCATAAGAGAAAGAATAACTAAATCATAACCTAAGTTTCAATGATTCAAACATGGAAATCTTCGAATTCAAAAATTACTCGAAATCGAAATCTCAAACTTTAAATCTCTAAATCTGAAAATTATTTTATGAGATCTCGATTATGGAGATGATCGAGAATACATGGTACAGAATTGCGGCGGAAGTAGAGGTGGTGTTACAACGGTGGCGGTGACGATGAAGATGAAGATCTTTGGTGGTGGCTATCTTCGGGGAGGAGGAGACATAGAATAGAAAAAAAAAGATTGATGGATTTTCATTTGGTGGAAAACAGATCTAAATCACTATGCTGGTGAGGGTATAGCTGGTGCTATAATTTGAAAAAATCTCTCTCTAAAACAGGAGGGGTATTTACATAATGGATAAGGGTATTTGTGCTAAGCCCATGGATAGTAGGGGTAACATTCCCACTTTTTTTTTTTTGTTTGTTTGTTTGAATGATATTTCTAGGCATATACTTTCTCCGTTTCTGAAAAAAAAGGAGTATTTTCACAACTTCATTTTTATTGAAAAAGTGAAAGTATCACTTTTTCTGAAACGGGGGCAAAAGTATCACTTTTTCTGAAATGGGTGAAAGTACCATTTTTTCTGAAACAAGGCAAAAATATCACTTTTTCTGGAACGGGGTGAAAGTATCACTTCTCCTGAAACATCGCGAAAGTATCACTTTTCCTGAAACAGGGCGAAAGTATCAATTTTCGTTACACGGCGTGAAAGTATCACTTTTCGTGACACGGCGTGAAAGTATCAATTTTCTTAACACGGCGTGAAAGTATCACTTTTTCTGAAAAAATAGGATATATAAAGAATCATAATAATTTGACTAAAAGGGACGGACAATTTTGTCGGCGAAGGTGGTGATGTCGGTGACCATGATGACAGAGTCAGGGTGGTGGATTATAAAGGAAATGGTTTTTAAGTATAAAGGCATAGTGGTCTTTTCAGGTACCCAACCAAAAAAAATCCGGGACACCAAATTCAATCTTTTTGTGTCAAATGTCGTAGATGCACAGGCTAAAGAAAGAAAACACATAAGGGTATTTTTGGAAGCGAAAAAACGACCACCAAAAATTGGGTTACACCAAATCCAATCTTTTATTATCAAATTGGAAAAAAAAAGATTACATTTACACAAAGTCACCATATATGAAGTCCTCCCCCACCTCGCTCAGTCGGTCTAAAAATCCCAATCGCCAAAAACTAATTTGTTGGTTATATGTTCTTTTTATAAAACTTTACATTCCCGAGTACAAATATCTACATTTTTGGTGATATGTTCCTTTAAAACCTCATTCAATCTATCGGAAAGGTCATGTAAAACTGATTATTCACTCTGTACGTAAATGTTACTGCATGCATTTTTAAGAACCCGCGATTGGGGATACTTATATTAATTGGGGATATAAATTACTTTCCCCATCCAATAGTGTTTGCTAAGGGGTATTTTTGGGGGGCAAAAATATTAAAATATCCTTCCCTCAAAATAAAAATCTAAAAACTTAAAATCAAAAAACAAAATCATATCCCCATTTTTATCTTCACTGCCGGCATTTTCGTTAGGGTTAGGGCTTTGAAACCTAAATATTCCCCACTTTGAAAACGATTTTTTTTTAACATTCGGAAGTGATGAAGACCATTCCGGAATTGATGAAGACCATGCCGAAAAATGGTGCCGGCATGCTTGGTAACTAAATGCCGTAACTAAATGCCGGTATGCTCGATAGAAATCTATCAATGTCGATAGTCAAGTGAAAAAAGATTTCAATTTTCTGGATACTTTACATCATGTGCCGGCAAAGAAATTTAAGCAACATACTATGATGTTAGCAGTACCGGCATGCTTGAGAATTAACTGATTGTGCCGGCAGTGGACTGATTAAAACCAAAAATAAATATTCAAAACCAGAAAATTTTCTACGAGAAGCTGTCTCGCACTCTGCTAGGGGGCACTGCCCCCTAGACCCCCGCGACGAGAAAAGTAGCAAATCTACTGGCATAGATTATTTTCCTTATGGAGTTAGTCACTGTTCTTCCGTAAATTACACAGTACTAGATTATTATTCTTCATCTACTTAAACAGGTATGTGAAGTCTTCCAGATGCTGCATGAAAAGACGAGGGTACTCAAATATACCTCAATCTAAAACTTTTCCGCCTATATGTCCTTTCTCCGAAAATGATTGTATATGGACTGAGTCGAGACAATACAACTAATCGGTTTACACTTCGTGTGATCGTCTATGGATACGAGATCGAGACAATACGACAACAAGATAATGTAATTGACTATGGATACAAGATCGAGACAGTACAACAACGAAGTATGTTTACTTGATAATAGGTTCGGACTTAACCAAACACAATAGGATTGCTATCAAGTAAATATGAATTAACGTTTGTGTATTCTACTACTAATTATAATAAAAACAATTATAATTACGGAAATAGAAAAGTAAAGACACATCAAGATTTTGTTAACGAGGAAACAAAAAATGCAGAAAACCCCCGGGACCTTGTCCAGAATTGAATACTCTCAGGATTAAGCCGCTATACAAAATCTAAACCAACTACGTATAGTTGAGACCAAGCAACTAAACTATAGTTCACCTAGTTTCATATGTATCCCTGCACCTCCAGCTTGCAATAAGTCACGCACTTAGAACAATTCCTTTGGTTCGTATTCCAAACAGTAAAGGAACAACAAATATGTTCGGTAACAACTCTTTTCAAACAACGTGATATGAGTTTGACAAAAGGCTCTTCCGTTTATCCCAATAAACTCCTTTGTCGGGTTCTTAGATCTATCTATCAACAATTACCAAAGTAATTGTTTAGACAATCAATACTTTGAATCACAAAGAATTGTATTGACGCCGATCTACTCAACTAATCAATCAAGGTTATCACAAAGATAAACCGATTATAGTTGGATCCCGACCGATCATGTTTTGTGCACACTAAAGATTATGAACCCAAATCAAATCTTCTTCGTCTTCAAATCTTCTTAGATCTTCAATAAACACCCGTACACAATCAACTTGAATCTCTTGTAATCAATCACGCACAGAACGGAATCTGTTAACAATGGATTATCACAAGACGTCTTTAGATCTACAAACAGTCTAAAGATCCCCGTCGAAACTTCGATCTAGTTTGAGTGAATCTTATATCAGAAGAGAAGATTCTCAAGCATAAACAAACTAGGTGCAATCAAAGTTCAACAACCGTTAGTCAATCAAATCAATCGAAAACTAATAATAAACTGCAATTATCTAGTTTCCCACCAACGGTACTAGAGAGCTTACCAATCCCAAAGAAGTCTTTAAAACGAGCGGTCGTAAGAGATTTCGCCTAACTAGGGTACTTCCTTCTCCGAATAGACGGCTCCATCAGTAACAACACAACTGGGTAGTTTTGTTGGCTCTGAGGATTAGTTTGCTCGAAATGCAAATTTCAATATTTATAGACCAAGGAAGTTTGGACACCAAGGAATTTCCAAAACCGAAAATATTCTTAAGATATGCAATATATTTCCAAATTCGGTTTCCATAATTCTGGAAATGCTTTGTCCAAATATTGACCCAAATCTCAAGAGAAAATCTCCAATTAGTAAATGCACATTACCAATTTTTATTTTCAAAAGATATGCATTTTAATTGCTGGAAATTAAAAGCATATAAAACTAAAAACCTTAATTAAACGATTCTCAATTTATTTCCTATCAAATCACCGATCACTTAGGTTCACGGACAGTTCTACCAACCCCAGAAGTTTCGGTTTCTACCTCCATGTGGATACTAGGAATTCGAGTCACTAGCTTTCTAAAATTTGGTTTGATTAGGTACTAGGATGCGGTTTACCACCTTTCTTAATGGTGTCTAGCTTGTATTCGGTTGCACTGAATCACTAGGGATCGGAAGTTACCACTATCGGAGACTTGTTGTTACACCCTGCTACAAGGGTTGATTTCCCACTTGCTTGTGATTCGGTTTGCACCTCTTACTGAGGATCGAGTTCCCAATGAATGTCTGCGGGTTGGGTCATACCAGTTCTGACAACGTCGAGTGTCCGCTTCTACGTCTCGGTTGAGTTACTCAAGATTGGGTTTCACTAATAAAAGTCCTTACCAATACAAAAATCAGGATGCCTTGTGAATAGGTTTTACCAAGATACATATACAAGATTTATGAGCGAGTTTATACTAAACACACATGTTGGTAATCCAAAGATTTGCGCGATGTGTTGGAGAGCCTTGCTCGGTCGGGCTCGCATGCGTTCTTATCTCAAGGCATGTTTGTCGATGTTAGTGATCAAACTATAAGTCTTAGAAGTTTCTATACTATTTATATATGTCTCGAGACTAGGACTTAGGTTATGTATTTGAGCTTAGTTTTCACGGCGTTCATCATTTCAAGGCAGAAGAGCTGGCTAAGGGAGCTTGTGGGGCTTCGTCGACAAAAGGTCATGTGGGAGACTTAAGCTCATGTATCACTTTGGAAAGTCTGTTTATGCTACATACTACTATGTTGAGGACATACATTCGTTATTACAATATAGTTTTCTATATACACATTTGAAATTCCGAGTTGAGTTTGTCTAAAAACACCCCTTATTGATGCTTACAGTTTCATCTTATATCATGTGAAAGTTGTTCAGGTTAACTTTCATCTTACATGGTTTGTGTGATACAATCCATTTGGGTGTTTGCCTTAAAATGTTTAAGTAATGATTAATTATTTCAATAACTTGAAAATTGCTTTGATGCTAATGGTTGTGTGAGCAATTTGTGTCATCCCTCTAAGAAAGTTTCAATGATTGAAATAAAGGGGGTTTAAGAACACTTAACCATTATTGGATATGTCATGTTGTGCACTCTTGCACTTGTGTAAATCCATGTCCAGGAACCATAGTATGTCGCACCCAGTTTAACGTGCACATTGGTTTGAAATCAGGGACCTAGAGTAATTGTCGTCCCGGTTTAGTACTTGCACACGAGGTTCATGTCAGGAATTCTACGCTGGGATTTGGTCAGCGTGTAGGTTGTCGTGCAGGCGTAGCTCTCAATCTTGGTAGAATTATTTCAAGTATGCGTGCCGTTTGCGTACTTGAGGGTTAAAGTTCCAAAATCGGTTTTAAACATGACACATAAACATTTTATATATATATAATAAGGAGCGCAATCTTTGGGGAAATCCATGGCTATAATGTTCATGATTGAAGTTCAAGTGGCTCAAACCCGATTTTGCTTCCAGTGCATTCTTTTATAATTAATTGTGAAGTGTAAGCGATTTGGGCTTGACTCTTTAGCTTCAGGTTTCATTGGCAGGTCCTTATAGACTGAACTAGTTGATTGGAGATGAATAAAGGTTGATATGAGGTAATGTGTCATATGGATAGCCTCGAGTTAACTGTTTGTAAAGCAACATGGTGTACACACGTTCCGGTGCGGTTTATGTAAGCCTAGAAATGGGGTGCGTTTCATTTAAGTGTAATAAGCTAGAAGTTCGATCCCAACGTTTGAAAGATGTTAGCTTGGTTTGGATCGGAGTTTTCATCCTAGCGGTTGGATATTGGATGCTTTGTTACCAAGGTAACTTTGGATTCCAAACCCTGATTTAAAAACTATATAAAGGAGAACTCCTAGTGGCCCGAGGCCTAATCCCCACACCTCACAGTGTTACTAGTTTGCATAACTAGAGTGGAGTTCTCCCTTTAACCTTAGGTTTCTTCGAGGACCTGTGGGTTAAGCGGCTTCCGAAAGAGACTTCGATGGGGTTTGTGAAGCCCAGGTTACCTTTATTTTCTTTGTAGTTGCGAGTGTTGCGAGTCTTGCTCGGATCACAACCATCATTGTGAGGTACAATTTGAAATAATTTGATTCGAGAGTTAATTTCTCTGATGGCGATAAGATAAAGAAATCCTGAGACATCTCCCAGAGTCTCGCCGTTTGTGATTCCACAATACCTTGTTTCGCTAGTCGATTAAGATTAGTTGTGGCAGGGTGGGTTATTCTTGCAGAACAACTTCTTGGGAATATAAGTCCAGGTTTTATCAAAGGTGGTTCACCATGTTCACCTTGATTTATCAAAAGGCGGAACACTGAGCTCTTGGGTATTTTGTGGGAGATGAGATTTGTTCCGATCACGTAGGCTTCTACGTGTGAGGCCAGTTTTATTATCAAGTCTTCGACTTTGGGTCGTAGCAACTCTTAGTTGTGGGTGAGATCAGCCTAAGGGGATCAGAGTGCGTTAGTATCTGCTATATGGAGATCGAGTTGTCGACGCTTGCAGTTGGTGTGAGTTGAACCTGCCAGTTGTATTTATCAAAAGACAGAGTGATCCAGCAAGAATTGGGTTTCAATGGTCTGTTTGGACTTAAAAGGGATGCTATGTGCAATTTCTTCGATCCAGGTTAGGTGGATAGTGGTTTCCTCGTGAAGCAGGGGGAAGATTCAGCCTTACGTGAAATATACGGCTCAAGCTGCGTGTGTTTCTTTGGATCGTATTGGAAGAGATTGGAGGTCGGATGAAGTTGTAGAGGCAAGTCGGCGATGAGTGACGTGTTTTGAGAGTTAAAGAAGAAAGAAAATCTTACGTATATTGAGTGGAAATCAATCTAAGCAGGGAGGCTTAATATTGTTACCGGGAATTTATATATATGGAAGTAATGTGCGGAGTCGAAGGCCAAAGACAGGGATTTCGTATACTACTAAATGTAAGGGGTTTTGAATAATCCAGGAGGAGTATCAAACCGCTGCGGATCACGCATACAAGATGAGAAAGAAAGAAAAGTGAAACTTCGCAGTGAGGAAAGAGAAATCATTGAGAGATGTTCTGGTGATGTGTTCCACTTGTTTGTGTGTATAATAGGACCTTTAGGGACTCGGCGAGGCAAGAGGGGGTCGAGGGAGTTTGAGGGGTGTCACTAGCTGTAGGGTTTGAAGCTACTGGAGTGCGAAGAAATCACATGGCTACGAGAGAAAGGGTTGCGACGACGAGGTGAAGAAAGGCGAAGAGCGACACTGGAAATGTCGTTCTAAGAGACCACGCAGAACACTGAAAGAGACATAGAGCTGGCATGTGAGCGCCATGCGAGAGGCTGGCCAGATATTGGCAGCGGTGAGGCCAAAGTATCGTTTAAATGGCGATCACCATTTTGCGTGCGGTCATGTTTGTAACGCCTTTTCGGCGTTGCAAAGCTTCATGCACTTTATTAGTTTTCTCTTGTTTTTCACCTGTTGAGCTGTAGACAATTGTACCCGAGCACTGTGAAATGGAAATTGTTTGTCTGAGTATTGTTTATCTTTGAATGAATTCCCCATCTTGCTTACTGTTTCGGCCGGCGGCTCTAACTCCCCATGTAAGTTCGATCCAGAGCCCCTAAAAGGGTTTCCCAAGGGTTTACGCAACCAAGAAGTGGGTGTAAACTAAAGAGAGAAGGAAACTGCAGGAATAGCAAGGTATTAAACGCACTTGCACATGCTGTGTATTGCCTACAATTGTGCCTGTTTCTGACTAGTGATTCGCGGGGATGGTGAAAAACTTGTCGATTAGGCCCCCGAAAAACTCGCCTCCCTAAAAATGTTGGAAAGCTTCATGGCCGTTTCACTATGTTTAAGAGCTTTCCAGCATCTCTGCCCAGTGACAGCCTCCGCAAAGTTGAACCCCCTCTCCTTATCAGCGAGGCAGCCTGTGCCAGACTTCTCCACCGTGCAACTAAGCCTCTACATCACATTGAAGTTCCTCGCGACAACCTCGTTGCGAGATGAACCCTTGCCTTACACTACTACTCCGATGCTTCTCTGCACATTGCGTCGCAGCAGTTGCCATTTATCAAGTTTCCATCTTAGGATGACACTTCTATGGCGAAAGATGATTCCAGCTCTCCCACCTTGTTCGCACCATCATCACTCCTTGGCACCATGCAGATCTCTCCCTTTTACTAAAGAAAATTTGGAGGATGGATATTGATTTTGAGTTTTATGGATATTACGGATGATGTCAAGAAAGCTTCCATTGATCCTATCGGATCGGTGTCCGCGGAGTTTTAAGGTAAATATTTTAGCTCGACGAATGGTTTAGCAAACATCACTTGGAAAAGAAGTTGAAGCTTTGAAAAAACTAACCTCGATCCCCATGACCTTGAAATATGACTGCTTTCTTCGTCTTGGGGAATAAAGAACTTCAAGATGTTTCCGTTTGGATCAGTGCATTAAATTAAAAGGTATAGCCCTCCCCTCCCCTTTTTTAAGTTCCTTGTTTAGCCGCTTCAAGCTTTAAACCGAGAAGCGAGAAAAAATGGGGAGTATATCCCATATTGAGGTCAGCCATTGATGAAGCTCGAGATGGATAGAGATGCTATGGATTGGATACGATATAACCAATTAGATAATCTTCCTTACATATTAGCGTTTGATCAAGTGAGATAATCTTACCAAGGAGGTCGCTCAAGATTTAGTTCGAGCCAAGAGCTGCATTAAGTGTGTTGGGTTATCTCAAGTCTACATACCCCCTCATGTTCATGTCAATAAGGGGTTTGAAGCTTTGCTCGGATAGGAGATGAAACCACTATCTCGGGAGGAAGCGAGATTCTTAAATGAAGGTGTGAGTCTCTTGCAGAGACTTAACATTTTCCAAAAGGTATGTAATGAGTCGAGAAGCAGTCCCTGCTCCATTGGGAATAAGCTCAAGAAGTGTTAGAATCATCTTCTAGCTGAGGAAGTACTAAACATTCAGAGGTGGGAATAAGCTTTCACAATCAGTAAGGGCAGAGTCAACTCAAGATGTGAAATCAATACTCCCAAAGTTGAAGGAGATGCTTACCTCTCTGCAGAGAAAGGAGAAAATACACACACATTCCTAATGAGAAAAGTTTCGTCTCGATCGTGAGAAGGTTTGTTAGGTTCGGGGATAAGTTTGACGATGCCATGGACCACTTGCGGAGAATAGTTTGCTTTGCTTTAACCCGTGACATCTTATCTCGCAATGAGGAAGGTTGGTCATAAGTTTTGTTTGCCACATCCATTCCCTTCTTTGTCCAGATCTTCTTCATGAGGTATCCCTCTCGTAGAGTCCTTGGCTGAATAATTTGCTTTGTTTTTGTTTTCCGGAGATCCCAGAAGATCTTCGCTCCCTCCTATCTACTTTTGGAATCCCAAGCTATGCCAAGATTCGCATAGAGAATGCGTTACGTGCCTCTTACTCTTGCACCGTTCCGCGATTAGGCGAGAAAGAAGATTTGATTACTCTCGCTTACTCGAAGACATCGCCAAGCGGAGGTCGCCGGAGAAGGCGCCGCTTACATGGGGTTCACCTCGGCAGTGCAGAAGTTTCTTGTGAATGACTATCTTATTGTCCAAATCTCTTTTCCACAGCCATGCATGGGCACTTTGGAAGTAGAGGGTGAGTGAGGTTCCCCGGGTTTCTCGGTAGGTGATTTATCCCATTATGAGGGTGGCGAAGATTTCGCAAATGAAGAAATTCCTCTAATGATAGAAATTGTCGATAATAATCCGGATGAAGAAGAAACTAGAATAAACCACAAAATGAAGGAAGGGTGTGCCCATTGGGTGAAAAGTAGGTGAGCTGAGAAAGGCTGGCAAGAGTGATACAAATTTAGCGAAGTGTACGTCCATTATCTCCATCCCAGCGAAGTCGATGTTGAGGCTTGAACTTCGTTTGTAATTTTGTTTCTTTGGATTGCTTCACTTGTATAACTTCTTACATATGGTGCGCTTAGGTCAAATCTTTGAGGTGCGTTTACTCTTTTATTATTGTGTTTGTTGGCGAGAAGGAACGAGTGTTCATTTGTTGAATAATTCCCTTACTTCCTCTTCGTTATCTTTCTTGCTATGGATGACTTGCATAAATGATAGTTAGTGTTTATAAATCTTCTGTTGAATCAACATGTGGTCTTATTTTGCCTTCACACTAGTTAAAAAAAGGTCAGCATTAGCGCCACCTCTTGTGCATTCTGACGAGATGCATTGGGCGTCTTGAGCTGTTGCATGCAAAAACCCATTGATCTTCTTATTAACTCTTTCTTAAAAATTTTTATTGCGACGGTATTGCTGAGACCTAAATTTCCTTGCGAAAATAAAGCCTCATGACATTGCATCAAGTCACGTAATCCCGCAGGGCGTCTTACACTTTAAATGTCACGACCCATTGATCTAAGTCTTATCTTTGTATATTGTATTATTACCTCTGCCAAGGTTGTTGCTAATATGACAACTAATTTGTAAAGAAATAAAGCCTCACCAACATTCGTCTTAAGACGCTCATCGGCTCTCCCTAATGGAGGTTCACGCGCCTTATCATCTCCACGGTTTGCCCACTTGAGGAGGCGTGCTCACTGCCATACAAGACCATCTCCCTCCCATCAAGTTCTGCTTGGCTGCCTGATTGTTTCGCTTGACCTCTTATCCCTTTTGCCTATCTGGGAAAGCTTATGGTTACTGATCTTGCACCACTAGTTTGGGGTTTCTTCGGTAGAGTGCGGCATACGCCTTAAGACTTACCAAGAATTTCGAGACACTTAGGCAAGCCCTCGAGGCACTCTTGGCTCCAACCACGTGGCCACCTCGGCGCCTTGGTCATATGCGGCTCCCATAGAAGGGAACCCCTCGGTCGTCCCGACCTAAGTCGTAAGCTTGAGGTTGAGAAATCAAGTGCCTCTCCACGGGTGGGCTTTGTATTGACCCCAAGTCTCCATGACTCGGGTTCCAGGGCGGTGTATGGCGCCTTTTCCATGAGCCGTGTTATGCAGGTGCCGCCTTTTACCCGGCGCTTTACTTTAGAGATTCTTGTTTACTCTCTGCCCGAAATTTTGATTTCGTGAACTAGGGTGTCATCACCGCCACCATGTGGGTTCGCACTTTCTATTATGTCGTTGATTTTCGATTTTCTACTTTTGTATGTACGCAGTGGGTTTCATGTTCTTTCTTTATTTTATATAATATCGGAATAATTCTTTCCTGAAGGTTTTCATATGGAGTTCGCTTTGCTTCAATCACTTACGTTATTTCGCGGTCTAATCTTTCTCCCCGACCTTTCACGAAGGTAGTATCTCTTTCAAGTATAATCGTTCCATGGTCCACATCGAGGTTGTGGCCCACATCTCCCCCACCTCGGGGTCCCATCAATACTCGTATTCCACTGTTCCCATTACTATATCACTTGTTGATATAAGGTCCATCCCATTTTTACTTAGGCTTCCCACCACTTTGCTTTCTACGATGTATTGGTGTTTCTATGACGCCTAATCCCTGGTTGGGGTCGCGTGTTTTAACACGTTTATTATATTCTCGGGCTAATCTTCGTGGTAATTAATTTTCCATGTCTTTGTAGAGGTCTTTCTCTTTTTAACTTCTAATTCGTCTAGCTTGGTTAAAATAATACCCGCGCATGAAGATTTTTCTCCCATGCTTCTCTCTTATGTTGTTGGAATAATAATTCTGTTGGTATGCTTCATCAAGCTCCATATGTTAAAAACGAGAAGGTGGACTTGTTCACAGTAGCTTCTGCGTCGAGTTTGTGTTGTAAGCGCCATTCGCATTATACACACGTTCGTACCATGCTCACATTATGCCGCCCAATTTCTTGTTCAATATATCTGCGAGTTGTTTGTTTGTTGCTCTGCCTGTCCAGTAGTTGGCACGAGGGTATCAGAGGTGACTTCCCACATTTGATCTTGAGATGCATTGAGTAAAAGTTCTATATTATGTCCCTCAAGCTGACTTCCCATTTGTGGATGCCAAGCTTTGATGCGGGGTTCCAAGTCACATATGATGTTCTCACCGTATGAATGTAAAAATATCTTTGTCGCGAGTGTGTTTGTCTTTGCCTTTACTTAGTCCATTTTGGCATTGAAATGAGTACGTGGCGAACCAGTCGGATATCTTCTTTGCCCAGGACCCAGGTAAAAATGGTCCCCACAATACTCTAAACCCCGTTTTCCAAAGGCCCGTTCACTTGTTGAACAAGTTAATGGTGCCCATGGTGCATGCTCATTTTCTTTAGTGCACTTTGACAATCTTAGCGACCGCCTTGATATTTGTTTCGCATCTTCGTGCATATATGGCCCGGTAGTAGCACTTGTATTTTTCGCCTTAGTATGCCAAAAGATCTTCCATTCTACATGATTGTAGCGTGCCTTCCAACATGTAACATTTATGCTCACTTGCTTCTCCTTGCTTTTGGTGTTAAACATCGAGTGAAGGGTCCCGTTTAAAGGATCTCGATCCCGGTGTCCCATCCCTCATTTCATAATTTGTCGCACGGCTTTTTCAATTTATTAGCCTCCAATCCTATTCCTTGGTGTTTCTCCTCTCACCGTGGATATGCGTGAGGTTCCCAGGCTCTCAATCTTCGATGTTAGGAAATTATTTGTTCCTATCGTCTTATTATCATTCCACATACCTCTTCTTCTTCTTCTTCTTCTTAACTTCTTCTTTATTGATGCGATGGTGATAAAAGTGTCCGCAATATCTTTATGCATCATCGCGGTTCAGGTCTAAGTCATCATACTTGAGATGGAAATCAAAGCGTAACGCGAATGATCATTATCTTTTCTTGATATATTAATGTGCTCCATTTTATTTTGGGATTTCTCAGTGACAATTCCTCTTTCAAGTTTCTTGTATTTTCTTCGTGGATGAGTTCATTTCTGTAGGTATTCTCCTTTATAAGCCGACGGCTGACCCAGGTTGCTGAATCAGCGGTAATTCTCATGTTCCCCACAACTTCATTTCTATTGCAGAAGCTTGAGGCATGTGTCACGGCTTCGTATTTTGTCTCATTATTGGTAGAGTTCAAACTCCAATCGACGGAAAAAGCCATTTGTGTTGCCCTCATGGCGAAATCAAAAGCAATTCTGACTCAGCTATCCTTCCCATTTGTTGGTCCATCACCAATATTTCCACGTCTATTTGGCTCTGTTAATAGATCTCTTCGGATGTCCATGTTTCCTCCTTCTAAGTCCATCAATCTCTTCCACGGCTTCCATCGTCTTCTAAAGGAAGATCTACGTAAGAGTGCGCTTACAACTTGCGATTTTGGTGAAGATAGTCTTTCATATTTGAGGTTTGAAGTTGTCTCTCATTTGTGCATTCCACACTCTCAGCTTTGCATGGTCTTTTTGAGTTCTTCAATTCTCGACTTCAGTTGGTATTTTTGTCGGTTACCCTTATTTCATAATGCACTTGAAAATATGTGCTGAAGCTTAAGTGTTGCATAAACTAATGCCAAAATTAGCTTTTCAATGCTTTGAATATTTTTTCTCCATGGCATTGAAGGTTTCTTGATATAATAGGTTGGTTTCCAACTCCTGCGTCTACTCATGACACTTGTAGGCACTCAACGCATGCGAAGTTGTCGCAAGATGGGTGTAATGATTCTTCTCTTGGGTTACTGCCTTTTTCTGAGAGTAGATTATATTCGATCAAATGTTCTTTTATTCCTTGAAAAGCTTTCTCGCATTAAACGTCTGTCCATCTAAATTTCCATCCACTTTTTTGATTATATTGAAAAAATGTTTACGTTTGTCGATTGATGAGCGAGTCGTTAACTTCAATGAGCTAAAAGCCCATTATAACCTGCCCATCTTTTCTGAAGTACATTTGGTGTTGGCATGTCCGACAGGCTATGCACTTTCTACGGATCAGCTTGTATTCCTTATTTTGATGTAAATGTAACCTTCACATTTTTGTCCCATTGACCCAAGATACACTTGTCTTGGATTTGCTTTGATTGTTAAAGTGTACTCAATTTGTTGAAAATTTCTCTGGATCTTGGACTTGATCTTTTCGCTTCTCTACTTTTTGCCATATCATCCCTTACACTTCCTAATGTGCTGTGTATCCATTTCGCAAACACCTTCTCTACCATCCTTTGGTATGTTGCTCCGGCACATTTCGCGTACCAAATGGCATTTTGTATAACAATATAATCCTCTTTGGAGCGTAACTTCGGTGTCCTCTGATCTTCTTGGTAGGGATTTGATTTGTATCCTTTATACCGTCTAGGGAAGATGTTCTATCCTTTCTGCTGCGAGGCTTTGACCATTTGTGGAATGTCCCAGCAGTAGGAAAAAGCTATCCAGCCCAGGTACGGGCTTTGTTTAGATCAGGTAAAATACTATACAAGTTAACATCCCTGTACTTCTTCCTTTGGGACTACCACTATAATGTTGCTTTATCCCTCGGGATGTTTGCTTGTCTTATGATTCCTGCATCAGCATCTTATGCAACTCTCTTCTATTTGAGGGATGATCATAGTTACGAGTTTTGGTTCTTTGTTTGAATGGCCTTGCATTTTTGTCGATCTCCAACCTATGACATGCCACTGAGGCAGATGCATTCGGGCACCTCATCCATATTCCACGCGAAAATATCTCTAGGAATTATCGCATAGCGAGACCAGCGGATTCTTTCTTAACTTCCATACTTTGCACTCCCATCTTAAGTCCCAATTTTTAGTATTTTGGGTTCTTCTTGGGTTTCTGACTCTTCCGCTTCTTTTGTCGGTTCGTCATGAACGGTGTAATTGGCCTTAGGCTCTCCCGCTGAGTGCTTAGGTTTCTTTTATCCCCTTCGCTGGCTACGGTTCCTTCCCTCTTGCTCTTATCATATAAGCTCTAAATTCTCTTCTTTCTTTGCTTCCTTCGCCGTTTTTACGCGATTTTTCGCTTCTTTGCCACGTCCTTCATCTTGTTTCACTTCAGTTTGATAACATAATCTACGCTTCATTGACCTCTCCTCTAATTTCACTGATCCCACTTGGCATAGGAAATTTAATGCATTGATGCAATGTTGATGCTACGACTTTAATTGCATGTATCCATGGCCTTCCCAACGGCATGTTGTATGGTGATTTCCATATCCACTACACATAGCGTCACTTGTGTCTCAATCTCTCCTAGTGAAATTCGCACCTTTATTTCTCCTTTTGGTTTTGTTGTAGATTTTCCAAAGCCATGAATATGATAGGTTGAAGGAGACATCTCTTCATCTTTATATCCCATTCCTTTGTATGCATGGTAAAATATTATATCCGCTGAACTCCCCGTATCAACTAGAGTTACATTTACCGCCCATTCTTCTATGGTTTCTTGCTGATTTTTCCTTTTCTTTCGTGTGGCTACCGTGATTACCAAAGGAGATGTGTGGTTTAAATTTTCTCTTGGTATCTCTGCTGCTGTAAATGTAATCTTCTGTTTTTCCCAATCTTTCAAGGGTGATGCTTTCTCCGTTGTCATGATTTTCTTTCCTTCAAAATCTCGTTTATGTATTCTCCCACTGATATTTTCATGGAATTCATTAATCATTGTTTTTGTAATCAAACTACACTCCAACTTTCTATCACATTCCTTGATTTTAATTTTCTCTACCTTAACTGATTTATCAATTTGTTTCATCGTCTTCTTGATTTGAACAACCGTAATAACAATCTCTAATCTTTAATCTTCAATCCATGTTTCTAGCGCCATTATGTAGTTGCAGGAAATCCCACACTACACCCCTCACAAGAATTCACACAATCAAATCATTTTAAGATGAACAATTATAGTCTTTATTGATTAAACTCACAAATGTTACAAGATGAAAAGGAAATAAGCTAAAGAATTAACAACCGCTCTAAACTTTCTCTCTCTTAATGACTTGCCCAACACTCGAAAAAGATCTCTCCTCTCTTAAGCCTATTCGGCTCTTTATATAGGACATTACATAGTGGATGACAGCTAAGTTGTCCTTTATTTTCGGGTATGACTTGCAACATTCTCGTGAGTATATAAATGTTAAATCTGCATACACTCCTAATCTCGCTAGATCTTCACATATTTCTCGTGTTGAGCTGTCATCATCCAGCTGCGTCATTTTTATTTTCCATCTGCGATATCTTCGCAATGTGTTTGTTTATGGATTTCGCAAAGTTGTTGGTGTTGCGATATTGTGATCCTACGGTTTGTTAGACCCCGTATTTTCACAATGAATAGCAATACCAATAAGCTCTATCGATTTCCATTTCGATTCCACAAAACAAGTTTATGAATTGTATCTTCCTTTAAACGAATGTAAAACATTGTTTCCTAGGGCGAAATCTTCACCCATACCCATACATAATCACAATAACATCCATACGATTATGTCAATGGTCTTATATCACGAAGTTCAAAGATAGACGTTATACTTTGTATTGTAATTCCTTAATACTATGTCTAACTAGAGTGATAATCATTCACGGCTTCGCATTTATGTTTTCAATATGCACGACTTGAAAGATATGTTAGGAATGAAACCGTTCCAGTCAAATATTACCTAACCTCAAGGAAGGGATGATGTACGTCATTGTAGCTCTTTACTTCTTCACATTCTTCCAAGTCTTCCTAATAACTTTCTAAGTAGACTTCTGTATGAACTTAACTCTCTAGTAAATAATCAAGCGAACTCTTTAAATGAGTTTTGATTTTCAGGTGAAAGCTAGTTGGTGCCTTCCATGTTGATTACGAGATTAAATAGCTTGAGCTTGACTCTTCCATTCTGTATACTCAACGTGCATTGAGTTATTTTTCTTTTGTCCTAAGCTTGACCTTGTTGTTATTAATATACGAGAATGATTTCCTTTACTATGATTTCAGCCCTTTGGTATCGATTTTGTAAAGTTGATTACACACTTGCCTTTCATATGTGCCATATCACTATTGCACATAGTTCGAAGATGACTTATAAAATTTTCCCCATACTTCCTAACAAGGAGAATGAGCGTGAGCCAGTCATGAAATCCCATTTTGGTTTATAACATCATAAGGGTCAAAGAAAATCTCATTCCACACTTGTTGGACCGGAGGGCGATGGATGAACGGAGTGTGATATGGATTCTTTGTGCAGCATATTAGACATTTTGCAAGTGCGCTATCCATATATTTCAAATGTTTTCCCATTCTTTCCCTGTTAGAAGGATTGAGTGAGTAGCCTTCCATAAGAAGACTTTGATCGAGGGTGAGACATCCAGATTCCAAATAGCTCTCCAAGTTTTCATAGTCTACCCATGTTGGACTTTATGGGTGGGTTTATTGTAGCAAGAGACTTTCACAGTGAACTTTTCATCTTTAGTTAGAGAGCCAAGTTACTCTATCCTCATGCACCATTGTAGATTATGCTATTTTTTATTTTTTGGTTGTGTTATTGTTGAATGGCCTCTCTATGAGAACTTGTTCCATTGGTTTGCTTGTTGACTATAGGATCAACAACTTTCTCAATATCGGCATGGTAATTGATTGGGTTTGATGATTTATCTAGACTCATATACCAGTTCTCGTCCATATGTTTATGTTTACTCAGAGCCATTATGCCATGTTCCATATTTTTGGATACTTAGAAATTCAGATAGGATGCCTTCCACACCCAAGAGTCGGTTGGTTTAGGCGGAGAGTGACATATGCATTATGTCCTCTTTATCAAAGTATTTTCCTACATAACTGAGCTCTTAAGGTGTTAGGTTGTTTAACATTCTCCATCCTATTTTAGATGTGAGTGACACTATTGGATTTTCCAGGGTTTATGAAACCTAGACCACCTTCCCTAGGGGTTTCAGGCCCCTTTCCAAGCTTTGAAATAGAGTACCCTTTGGTTTTCCTTCCATCCTTTCCAGAGAAGAAATCTTTTTGGATTTTATTCATATCCTCGATTAGTAATTTTGAGGATTTTGAAAGTACTCATTTGATAATTAGCCATTGTGGAGGTTACATGTTTTATTAAACTTTTTCCATCTCTGGGTTTATAGTTTTATTATTCCATCCTTCCATTCTATTTTATCATATTGTCAATCAGCACGGGTGAAAAGCCTCACTTTAGATTTATTAGTGAACAAGGTGACCCCATGTATTTTCTTTCAGAGAAATAGGGCTTGCTGGCATTATTTTAGTGATGTCTAACCTTGATCTGAGGGGAGTATTATTGCTAAAGGAACACCCCCAAACTTTGCTAAGTTTATCATTTGCCACTGAGCAAGAGCTAAATTCATCAATGATGCTAAGAATGTTTTTAGCCTCCAGTTTTAGTAGCATTACGAAAAGGTAAATTGCAAGGGGATAGGGGTCCCCATTGGCAAGACCTCTAGTGGGTTTACAAAACTCCACAAGGGAACATAATTAAGCAGTATATAGCCAAACTATATGTGGAATGCATTGATTAATCCTTATACTACCGATCTTCGAGAAACCCATATTCTCTTCTAGGATAGCTGGAAGAAAAGGCCATTCGACTCTATCAAATGCCTTCGGCATGTCTACATTTCAAACCCATCCATTCTTGCTTGTCCCTCCCTAGTTTCTCATGTTGTAAAGCGACTCTCATGAGCTACCATAGTGTTATCACTAATATGTCTTCCAGGATGAAGGCGAGTTGATAGGGAGATATGATTTTGCTCATAAAAGGATTTCATTCCTACAGGCTAAGATTTTGGATATTAGCTTGTAGGATTGTGTTACATAAAGAGATTGGGTCTGAAGTTCATCTCTTCTCAACATATAACCTCTGTTTCAAAAAATATGGACCAGTTTTATTAGGTCCTCACTAATTGTTTTCCCAATTATCACGAGAAAATTTGGTGGGAGACCACTTGTCCCTAGAGCTTTATTTCCTCCATATCAAACAGGTTTCTTTATTTGATAATTTGAAGGTATCTCTAGGAGAATATCATTCTCTCTTGTGGAGATAGTATTGTGGGATGAGATTTAAAGTCTCCATGTTGATTTACGGGTTCAGGTGGTTGTTGCCATACTCTTAAAAACGATTAGTAAGGCGAGCTTGATACAGGCACATCACTGCATCGTAGCCGATTCCCATTTGTATCTTTCATAATATCAATTATTTCTCATATCTTATCCTAGCAACATTGTGGAAAAACAAGTATTCATGTCTTAGTTTATGAAATTGTTCCACCTTTAATTGTCTCTAGTCTTTTCTTCAATACCTTGCCACTTGTTTGAGAGATTCTCCAATCTCAGTATAATGGTAGTGGCATATGTTTTTCTATTGGCCCGATTTATCAATGTCATTTTGATTTTCGTCGTATTATGTATTTCCCCGAAAATATTTTATTTCCATCCAGTGAAGAGATGTTTTAACATTTTGAGGTTGACAGAACAGAGAAACTTGAGATCCTGGTTAAGTGGATTTCGAGGACTCTCAATGACTCTTTTATGGTCGAGGATGTTCAATCCTGTACCATCCTTTCAAGCAAGATTATAGTTTTAAGGATAATGTGACCATGCATTTGACGCCCCTAGCAATGAGATGTTGGTTGATAGAACTTTGGGAAGAGTTATATCCATTTCTCATTGCTAAGTCTCTCATCAAGTTTTCTTCGACTCATGAGGTTGCTCCACTTCTCTTATCTGTCCCATGTGAAGGGGTAGTCATTGAATTCCAAATCATGAGAATTATGCCGGCTATAATGGTGTCATACTAGTCAGCTTCTTTATGTTAAAAATTCTAGGCCTTTTTCTCCCTCCCTCCCAGGATAACCATTCAAATCTCCCATGACTAACCAAGGGATGTGGATGTTATCAGCTAACTTTATTAGACTCTCCCAAGATTCTATTTTCCAATGAGTATGCGGGATACGCTGAAGCAGATATCATGAATGCAGGTGGTGGTTTCCGACAGGGATAAAATCGGCAAAACCATGTGTGCATATGCTCACGATCCGGCAATCGAATTAGTGACAGGCTCGCTGTCTCAGCGAAGCGTGGAAACTCGGGCCACGAGAATCTCGACTCGAGAATACGTCTCTCAGAGTACATATAGATGTGTAGTCTCTCGGCGAGGCAGCCATATCCCCCATGAATCTGAGAGCATTTGGGTATCACTTTATATGAATCGCAAGATGTGGGCGGCTCCTGGACGGCGTCTACTGCATAGTGAGAGCAATAACGTCTTCGGGATGTAACAATTGCTTTCCCGACTATATAAAGAAATATGGCGCTTCGACAAGCTCATACCCGATTCTTGAATAATTAATGCTCCTACGACGATCGCTACTAGTATAGAGCATCACGTTAATTATTCTTAAATCATTAGATTCATTAGCTCGAATCTTTGGAAAGTATTCAATATTTTCATAATATTTCAGTTACTTCATTATGGTTCTTCCATAATTCATGATTAGTAGCAAATATTCAACATAAACCGAGCACTATTGAAGTAATCCGACCAAAATGGGCACAAGTGTATTCGACAATAATGAGCACACTGAACACACGAATGAGTATTTCAAAATACGACTCGAAACGATGAACCTATGCAAAATAGGAAGAAAATAATAAAAATAAAATATTAAGGGCACAGGAGTGCTTGGTGCCCACATTCAGGGCCGGGCTGGGCCGTGCCGTGGCCGGCTCCACGCCCGGTTCATATTTTATCATATTTTATTCTCCTAGTCTCATGAAAATCCTTTCATTCGAACAAATATCCTTCGTTTTAAGGAAATTCCTCGCTTTCATGATGTTTTCGCGTCATCAAGGAAATAATATAAATTGGGAAAGTATCATGGACCATGTCTTACTAGCCAAATCTACTGACTTGAGCCTCTGGCCCGGTCCCACCTCATGATTCCTCATTATTTTATTACCTATTCCCTAATCTCATGAAAACTCCTTAATTTGTATTTCCTTGCAAACCATGAAAATAATATAAATGAGGAAAGCTCACGTGGAGGTTAGGTCGCCGTGCCAAGTCATGCCTAGGCCACGCACGCCCTTATTTTATTATTATTATTTTTATAGTTTCCTCGATCAGTCATGGAATTCCTCGATTTCATGGTATTTGCCTCAAATTCAAATTCCCTTTAGGTGTCACAGAATAGCCATAAGGTGCAAGCTCCAGGACCTAGGCCTAGTGACCCGATCATGTGACCGGTCCCCATGCCCTTGGCACGAAAACCTTATTTATTTCCCTTATCATGAGCTCCAACATTGAGAGCTCCTTGGTTGCAACAGAAGCTCTTAGTTTCAGCTTAGCTCTTAGTTGCAATCTTTCCATAGATCTTGAAAATAACATATAAAAATAGAAAGAACCACTTTGGAGTAATAAATCAATGAATGATAAATCCGTACCTTTAGCCTGGTGATCCCCACACTTCATAGTCATTGTTTATAATTGTATTTCCTTCATCACATGATGTTTGTAGTTTGGCAAAAAATCCTAGTTTCTTATCTTTCTAGATGATTATCAGGCATGGAAAATACTCAAGATTCTAGGAGTGAAGACCTAAACACTTTAGTGGCCCTTAGGCATACTACATCATTGACAAGGTTGGCTCTTTTAAAACACAAGGCCATTGTATATTTTCATTATTTGAC